>JACEFZ010006885.1:0-122500 GCA_014155875.1 Cepaea nemoralis | reverse complement strand
AAATAGTTGATATGATATTGTCACATTTTCAAAACATCTCTGAGCTGCACCACAAGTTCTGTACACATTTTGTCCCTCTTCCTTCCAGTTATTATGCCTTTGTTGTTCACACATCTGTATATCTGTTATGTCATTTCCTGAGCCACATTTGGTGTTAAATGCAGGAGTCAGACAAAGT
Source organism: Cepaea nemoralis (assembly GCA_014155875.1). Classification (NCBI taxonomy): domain Eukaryota; kingdom Metazoa; phylum Mollusca; class Gastropoda; order Stylommatophora; family Helicidae; genus Cepaea; species Cepaea nemoralis. Next base: position 122,322 of record JACEFZ010006885.1, on the reverse strand, counting down.
ATGCATTCCAAGGCTAGTTACATTGCCTTAGTTGCATCATATACACATATTTAATTAGAGTACCCTGGATGTTGTCTGCCCATTGCTTTATTGATTGGTCTTCCTCTGGCTCTGTATCCGGATCTATTTTGGTTGTATGCTCTTCTTGGTAGATGATCTGGTTTCATTCTCCTAAAATATCCAGACGTCTTCAATAACAATTATCAGTTATCTATTGAGCATGTTACATTCACATAGAAAAAAAAAAACAATGTCAAGTGAATTCTTTGAACATAAACAATGCATGTTTTGAGACATGCAGGCAGGCAGACACACAGGTACACACTTTATTTGTTGTTTGTCAAGCAGATCGATGGTTGATGTTTAGGCTGTCATAGTTCTGATATTACAGGCTCACTAAACAAATTTTTTACGGCGAGCTGCATTGTGGTAAACGCTCCCAAGGCGGCCAGAGGAAATGCTTTAAAGACACTCTGAAAATCTCACTGAAAGCTTTTGAAATTCATCTTGACACCTGGGAGACTGCTGCTAAAGACTGTAATTCGTGGCGTACATCATTACATAAGGGTGCAGTCACTTGTGAGGCAACCAGGACTGCAAGCGCTGTGAAGAAAAGGCTAGATAGAAAAACAATTGCAGGAGATTCTCCTCCTGGAATGTCAAGCATTCTTTGCCTACATTGTCAAAGAACATTTCGAGCCAAAATAGGCCTTATCAGCCATCTTAGAACTCACAGCTCCATACTTTCAAGCCCACTGGATGAAATGAATGGTCATCATCATTCTTGACAAACAACAGTTCTGATATTATCGTTTCACATCCGTCTCTTCTGGAAACCCCAGCAACCTTTCTGAAACATTTCATCTCACACATTACAAGTTATCTGTGGTTGGATGCTGATAGGGACCAAGTTTGACATAGATAGCAAAATATTGGAAGAATAATGCTGTTTATCATTTGTTGCTTGACTTCCATCGCAATTTTTTGATGTTTAAGTAAAGATGATAGCTGATTTATCACTCTTGTTACCTTTTGGTATCTTATTTTTATCTATTTTTCTATACTATTACATATTTCTTTTATATGCAAGTGATGTGCCTTAATCTTTCATTACATTACAGTTTGAGTGTAAGCCATAATGATTAAGATAGGAGGTAAAAATCATGTTTTCAGATGGCTTCTCTCACGTGGTCGACAGTCTTAACAAGAGTGCTGATAATGTTTTGCATGTGTATTAAATAAAGAACAGTTATCTCTTAATAATAATGATCTATTGTGCATATTACATTCACATAGAAAAAACATCAAGTGAATGCTTTGAACATAAACAATGCATATTACTATGTTATGAGACAGGCAGGCAGACAGACTCACACACACATACACTCACATATGCATCAGCACAAACATACATACCTACATACACACATTCATACAAACATCATTTAGGTACACAATCAGCTGCTTAGTTTGTAATGTACTGAACAGTCATTAAATTTTGCTCTGATTGTTTCTCTGGTTTGAATGCACTCAGTAAAAATGAAAAGCCTCTTTTTTTGCTTTATTAATGTCAGTTTGTTAATCTTTTACTCCTTAGTAATATTTTTCATGTCTTTTTTAGACAGTTGTATTGTTAGGTCTGAATTTTACTTTTATTTTCTGCTTTAGTAAACCAATTCAACTTTATGTTTCTTTTATTTAGTAATGAACTGAAGTTTTCCTTACTTTCATATGGTTGAATTTCAGCTGGATTTTGTTTAATGAAAGATCTCAGAAAGAATTTGAAATTGTAAAAAAACCTGTAGGAAAGCATCTATTTATTAATATGAAATCATTTCTTTCTTTCTGTAAGGGCAACATTTTGCTTACATATTTGTTATATACAATGTTACAAATATAATTCTGTCTTACTTCTTTTTCTTATTCAGAATCATCACCAAACAAACGAAAGCTCTCCGAAACTTCTACGGATTGGCATGGTGCTGGATAAATCAATGGTATAAATATTTGATGTACAGCAATTTAACTCAGAAATGTTGCTTTAATAATAATTGCAAACTATCAGAATATTTCTGCACAAATTAAACTACCATCTGCAATCTGTGCTGGCTGTCAGTATCAAAATGTATTTGTGTGTTGACATCATGTAATTATTTTAAGATGGATCATTTGTTAAATTGTGCCAAGCATAAAAATATTATGTCTTTGGAAGTTTTTATAGCTTATCTAAATGTAATGTGATCTTATATTTCCATATCATTAATATTGACAATACTGACTTCATGAAATATTCCATGGGAATTATTCTTTTTGTGTAACTGATTTATTTATTTACTTTGTTTCACAGTATATGGGTTTAGAGTTTAGTCAGCAGCATGTCACACAATATGCACTTGATGTGGCTAATATTGTGGATTTGGTAAGTATTCAACACTTTCTCTCATTACTATTTCTAGTACTTAAAAGTCAGATTCATATTTTTAACACAACTGACATGGTTATCTAAACCAGGCAGTTTTTTTTTTGTTTGGTGCTCGCTCGCTTTGAACTCAAGCGTAGTCCATAAACACTACTTCTAGTAGCACTGGACTGAATTTTCGTGTGTGGATTAGCTTTCCCTTTTACCAGTGTCCTGTCGCCAACAGGCAAACCCACTCCTGACTTTAGAGGTACTTGTAATTTACGTCCCCAAGTCAAAGATGAGAAGTCAAAATTTTAGTCCAACTGACCTGTGTAGAACTTGGTGACAACTGGTAAGATTGAGGGGAACAGACCAAGGGGAAGACCTAGAAGCAAGTACCTGGATTGCTTGGCCTTGTGGCATGGTTGAGACAGAAACACGGAGCTGATCCACGACTCTGGTGATCGAGTGAGATGGCAGAACATGACCGCCGACGCTTACCGGCATGTCACATGATGGATGGATGGACCTGTGTAGAGGTTGAATCCCATACCTAAGCATCAGCGCACTGTTTAAGAATGTACGTTTTCATCCATTCGGACTTGCTGGCCTCCATAAACTCCACTATAGAGCCAGCAGTATGGGGTACTTCGGATAGTCAGAAGAACTATCCCTGTCTGTGAATGTTTCCTCCTCTTTATTTGTATCTTTTTGACCAGAAGCTGAAACCATTTACTCAACGGGAGACCACTTCTGATTATTAGAAGATGTTTGTTAAGCTTAAAAACTTAAGCTTGTTATGAAAATAAAGGCTGAAACAAAGGACATTTATTGTTTTCATCTCTTTCAATGATCAGAAGCCATCTGTTGTGCTTGATAAATTGATATTTATACTACAGTACTTGATTTAGGAAACCATGTCAGCAGTCAAAATGATCTGGCATGAAAATGACCATGAATTGTATTCATAAGAAACCGTTGATATTCCAGAGTGCTGCACAAATTTAGCTTATTAAATTTTCTACAACAGGCCATATACAGCCTGGAAAATAGTCCTCTAAATTGAGAAATTAATCTTGGCTGCCAGACTGGGAAGTCAGTACATAAACCGCTATATTACAATAACTTCCTGAGAAGTGCAAGCCTTTGTATGAAACATAAAACTGCATGTCCTTTTAATGAAAATGCAGGGATCAAACCCTCGTCTGACTGCGCTTATGACATCATTGTGTCCCCCTCTCAACTATGCTAACATGGCCTACCTAAAGGTTGAACAAGTTCTTGTGTATTGAAAAAGAAGGGGTTGACTGATAAAGAGGACTTGAAACTTGAATGTGAAAGAGAAAACCAAAATGAGTATCTTTGGATGATTTCAAAAACTCATTTGAGAATATAAACTGGGAAAAGAACTGTTGTCGATCTATGTTCCATTTCGAAGAAACAATAAATGAAACATCATTCTCCTTTGGGAAAATACACAGGCATACCTTTTTCTTTAGTAGTAAACATTATTCAGTTTTATATTATGTATTCTTATTCTTTGTATCAGTTATAATAACATGTTACAGTGGATTATTGAATTGTTTTACATTTTGTAATCAAGTACTACAGAGAGCTTGGAATTGAAGTGGCTTTGACTTATTTGGAGTTCTGGAACCTACAAAACCATTTTCATGTTGATGGCAACCACCGGGCATTGTTGAGCCAGTTCTTGCATTTCAAGAAAGCACATCTACCGCGTGACAGTTTTGATGCCGCTTTCTTAGTGACGTAAGCACAGAAATTAGTTTTTCATTGATATATGCTAGCTGAAATATGTTTCTCATTAAGATATATTTCTTTATATTTTCAGAAATACATTAAAATAAATTATGTCTATTTATGGGAGAATAGAAAATACACATTGTAAATTCTAATTTGTCTAATCTTATAAAAATTACAAAATTGTAATGTACATTGAATTGCAGATTTGAACTTAAAATGTGTAATTTTGATGGGATGTATGGTTTGCTTTTCCACTGTGAATATGATTCTAAAATAATAATAGTAATAAAAATAAGTCCCAAAGCAGGAATCTACTATGGGTATGTAAAGTGTTAGAACCATCACACTTTTATAGGCCTGAGGACACAGAGGGATAGGTGGTCAATCTTTCCCTCTTGTAGCAAATGATGAAAGCTGACATCGAACCCTTGGCTCATGCCATTCTCAGCGAAACTTCCTAATTGTTATACCAATGTATCTGCTGACAGAAAGCAGGTAGTACTGATTACTGTCATACTCTAGCACAGTCATATATGATTAAGACTAAGATTATCGTCATGGTCATGATAATTTCAGATGTGCATATGTTCAAAATATTATATTAACCTTAGACTGAAAGCTAATTACAATCAGGAATTTAAGATTTTTACATCAAATTATGTGGCCTTGTTTCAGTGGTGTTGAACTTAATGATAAGAAAGTGGGGGTGGCAATTCCAGACTCTGTGTGTTCTGAACGAGCAGTAGCAGTCGTGAAGGTATCTTGCTCCTTATTTTTGTATTTACTATTGCAAATGTTTCTCGATAGAACCTTTATTAACCCACACATCTTGCATATGACAAAGGCACATTATCAAATAAGTTTGACACACAAGACTACCAGATTAAGTGTTTCCAAGGCACCAGGGTCCAGGTTCTATACTAGCCAAGACCTACTAACACGTCCTAGTTGTGCGTCCTGGGCAACAGGTCCCTTCGGGGTCCTAGCTAACGTAGTAGGATCACTGATTCTTCCGAAGTCGTAGAGTATCTGCATGCACAGCAAGGAACCACCAGCCTGCACACCAATAAGCCAGACATGGGACAACGGATACTCACGCAAACCTCAGTCCGGTATGACATTACACTGATGTTGGACACAGGATGTCTTTATTCGACATACAGGACTTCATGCTGGAGTTCACAGCCAGCGAACACAGGCAAGCAAGTAATGTTACTGTGTGCCACACACAAGACAGGTAGTGATCATCAGACCAAGTAATTTTACAGTGGATCACACACAAGACAGGCAAAGATTATCAGACCAAATAAATTTACATTGGGCCACACACAAGACAGGCAAATACCATCAGACCAAGCTAAATTTACATATAGTGGCACACAAGTGCACAACATGTAGTGGAACATGACTGCAATTAATTTTAAATGCGGATGAAGATATCGAGGCTTGTATGTAATTCTCCATCAGAAATGTGTCCGTCTCTACACAGCAAAAATGAAGGTCAATGATCTTTTTACAAGCCTTGAGGGTAGATATGAGGGTAAGTTAATAAGTAAGGCACACATTGCTGTATAAAAATAACTAAAAATGATAACTTGAAACCAGTTTATTTTTATACATACATTGTCCTTTATTTCTAAACATAATTTCCACCAACATTGATGCACTTATCTCATCGTTTTATCAGTCCTCCCAAACCGGCTGCATAGAACTGTGTGCTGTGTTTTCACTTATCTGCTATCCCACAGAACCGTGTGACTTACTTATCGACTTGTTCTCGTAACTTTATTCTTCCCTGCTATGTACTGCTTTACGGGACAAACATTTGTCAGCATAAACAGGAAACCCACCTTGGCAGAAGACATTTCGCGAATCACGCCGAAGTTGAATGTGAAGTGAAAATGTGGTTTAGAAAACAGAGCATGCAGTTCTATGCAGCCAGTTTGGGAGGACTGATAAAACGATGGGATAAGTGCATCAGTGTTGGTGGAAATTATGTTGAGAAATAAAGGGACAATGTATGTATAAAAATAAACTGGTTTCAAGTTGTTATCATCTTTAGTTATTTTTCTACAGCCATTTGTGACTTACTTCGTATATGGTGCAATCCCATATTTAAATAGATCCTTTTCCACTCGATGGGTGATGTCAGAGCATATCCTTGTACCCATTTTAACAGAGTTGGGTTAATCTGGGAGCCCAGGTCAATGAAAGATATCTGCCTCGATGCAAATGCAATGAGTTGACAAGTATGGCTTAACAACCACAAAACCCACTTACTATTTGCACAAAACACAATAATATTGGCCCTGAACTAACTCACTGTCTCTTAAATCTTTTTCTTTTCTTTTTTTATTGACACTGCTCACTCCGTCACTCCATGTTGACCATTTACATATACAGGATTTGATAGAAGAATTTGTAAACTTTGACACATTATAGGCTACCAACAACAGAATATACACCCTTGCAATCACAATATGGCATTTACACAGATCTGTTGGTTGTGTTGCCAAATCTGTACCTGTTTAGGAAGATTTGTCTTTCTTCATTATTTTCTTTTAATTTGAAAATTCTGGTTCAGTGTGATAATTTTATTTCTACAATAGTATTTTATTTCTGTAATATAAAGAGGAGAAGAAATTAAATTAAACAACTTTATACATGGTTGGCTAGGAAAATAGTCTTTATATGTAATTAAATTATTGTTGTTTATTGTACTGGCACCTTGTCATCGTAACAGACAATAGTTATTGTGCTTCCAAAAAAGGCATAACCTCTCCATAGCACAAAGCCTAGCTGAATTGTAAAGACCATGTGTCAGCCTGCCTAGTTTACTCCAGAGGAACAAGACTAGCTGCAGAAGCTGCCGGATCAGCAAAGCAATGCTCTAACTGTCCGCCTGTCGGAGCTTTGATCCTAAACAAGTTGCAGACCAAGGCTTAGGGGTGTCGAGTTTCGTGAGCACCACCTAACATTGGGCGCTAACAGAAAGTAGGTAGTACCATCTACTGTCATACAGTAGCTAAGTCATATCTGATTGAGACCTGACTAATTGTTATTTACAGTATGTTAGAAATTGAGAAAGTCAGGAAAATGGCAACTGGAATGAATATTTTAAAAATGTGGGATCTAGGGTGAATATTAGAAAAAAAATGGAACTGGACTGAATTTTGTTTAATGTTTTACAGAGTGGTCGACCATTTGAGCCCCAGCAGACGGCCACTATCTTGTCACATATGGCAGGCCATGTACTGGGAATAGAACATGATGAAGATGGTGAGTTTATTTTATACAGTTTTTCGCGACAAGAAAAAATTTCGTCACACAATTTGGACACATGCTGATAATACAGAGTTCATATACTGAACTGAGACTCTTCAAAGGTGATTTTAAGAAGGAGATGAAAGCATTCGCCCATGTGTTACTGCAGCCCATTGTTACCACAGTCCCCAAAAAGGGGTTTTGGAAGGCATGAGGATCGACTTCATTTGCACCAGGTTTTATCCCATATGACTGTTTCCACAGCATATCACAAAGCATCAACTCTGTAGCTCTAATGACAGCCCCCAGGAGTCTCTGAGAAAATTGCACTCTTGAACCGAACAGCGCTGGCAGGAATCGAACCCAGACCTTCATAGTGCCAGGCTAGCTGTGTAACCACTTTGTTATGGAGATCCCTACCGCAGCCCATAAGGGAAGCAAAGAATAATAGCTGTAACCTATCACGCATGTCGTAAGCGGTGATTAAGGAAACCTGGCAAGAGTTTGGTCACTTCATCCCATATAAAACTTTAGTTGTACAATCTAATCAGTCATGAACAAGTCTGCAAGGGACTTGGTGTGACTTGAGGGCCAATTCTTTATTGTAAGTTTCATAAATAAACATTCATGTATTGTTTGGCCCTCATAGAAGTAAAGACTAGTGGACGCACTAGACAACATAAACACTTGAAGCCATAGTTGCTGACCGGAATGTGAACACACCACCTCCAAATGACGAAAGTGCCTCACTGCAGGAGTAAGTGTACTTTGGCGCATGACCAACTAGACACCAATTCTATCGTAAGGTGAAAGGCAGAAGTAGAAATGGGAGCAGTAATGGATAGTTAGTTACACAATGTGATTAAGATGGGCGATGAATCCAGTCTGTCTATCAATCAATAAATGAATCTTTCAGATAATACAAATTTCTCAGGATTAGCATTGGTGGTAAATAAAGGAGTAAATAATCCCTGCTTGTTAAAGTCATGGAAAATAACAATCCTGGGAAATGTTTAAGGCCAGGGATATAACATTTTTTTTTTTTTTTTTTTTTGCATATCCTTTACAGGACATCGCTGTCAACACCAGCATCTTTCAGCTGTATGTTGATTACGCTCATTAGTTTGCCATTGCTTTTTGAGCGGCCGGCTCACATACCCCGTAAGTTACCGATGCGATTCGAACCACTGCTGATTCTCACCGTCATCACGTTACCGACGAGAGTATACGAGATTACTGGAGAAAAGTCATAACCTCTAAGCCCGAAGCCGGCGATATAACATTAGAAATAATTAATTAGTATTTTATTAGTAATATCATAGAAGACAGTGGGAAAACGCTAGAAATAAGTTAACAATATCAAAATTTAGGTTTTTGAAATGTGAGTCTTCAAAAGATTAGGCCAGTGAAATATTGGGGTAATGTTGGATGTAAAAGACAAATAAGAACATTCTTAAACAACTCAATATTTAAGCATTCGACAAACAATAAACAATTACTCAAATACACTGAGACCTCAGCAGTTAGCCATCTAAAACTGGGCTTATGCAGACTTTATTGCATCTACGATTATCAGTGGGGATAATAAACACTCCATAGTCAAATAGTATCAGTGGCTGTGTCTGTTATGTATTTCAGCCAACGTATGATTCATCTATTCACTTCATATGATATTAACACTGCAGTATGCACCTGACTGAGCGTCAGCGAAATATGCCAGACAAGAAATTGTGCACTATATTGTTTGTGGCGTCTTTATTAAAATTCACTAAGGGAATATATTGTTTTTAATTTTAAAAAATGCACTGCTTCAGAAAATAAAAACTTGACAACTAAGGTACATTGGTCATATGAAATAATATAACATCCTACTGAAAACCTTATTGGAGCAAAAACATTGAGGACAAATAGATAGAGAGCATCCAAGATATTAATGGACTGACAATATCAAGATATGGTCATTACAGCCAAGCAGAATCTGACCAAATGGTCAGAGTCTAGCTGAATGATCAAAGAAGGCTCAGGACAAAACTGCCAACCTTTGCTGCAGAGATGGCACTTCACGGTGATGTTTTGTTGCCACCGGGTTAATGTTGCTGTTGTTTGTCTTATATTGGGTTCATTCTGTCTGAAGGCTGGTACTAAGTTGTTTAAACATGTCATTTCACTAGAAATCTGTCTCTCCATAAACCTGTTTTTGGCAAATTAATTTGGTGACTTCCTCTTACCTTCCACTCCACAAGAGATGCATGATGTTTTCCTTATAAGATCTACTTGATGTTTTAATTTGCCATGCATCTAATGCTACCACTAGTAGATAGTGCACTGACGTACTAACACAGTAGTCAGAATTCAGTTCCCAGTTGAGGAATATTCCGCCCTTGATTGTATGTGCACTTGTGTGTCACTAAGGCCCATAAGGAAAGCAAAGAATAGAAACACTGTAGCCTACCATGTCATAAGATGTGACAAAGAAGGGTTGGCCTGAGACTGGCTACTCTATCTGCTAGAAAATTTTGTCTGAAAAATCCAACCAGCCATGAACAGAGAGGAAGAGAGAGAGAGGGAAGAGAGAGAGAGAGAGAGAGAGAAGAGAGAGAGAGAGAGAGAGAAGAGAGAGAGAGAGAGAGCATTTTTTGTGGAAACAATTTTATTTTACACTATTCACAAAAGTAAAAAGTTATTTTACTAATTGTATCCATCTGAAATACCTTTTCTCAATAAATGCAGCTCAGTGGAGAAGACTATATCATGATGGTATTTTATTTGCATTATATTATTGTGTTATTTATGTCGCTGAGCAATCTTGTATTACGTATGTTTTTAGTTACCAATATTGGATAAAAGATAACATTGAGAGAAAGTATAAGTTGGTATCATATTTGAAGTTAACAGTAACACATTTGAGATGAGTAGTATCATATTTAAAGGTAATACCAAAAGTTAACAATACACCAATTGAGATCAGGTGTTCTAGAGGGCAATGATTTCTCATGTTGGTTGGTCAGGAACAGATGTACTAGTGGTTTAATGGAGAATAATCTATTTTTTAAATCATATGTTCATAAACTGTGGCATGTATGAAAAACAGAAATATAACAAGTACAAAAGCCACTTGTGTCATGAAAAAATGTGTGTCACCTGTTCTTCTGTATGCATGTAAATACTAGGCAATGAGTAATGACATGGTGTAGATGTGGTGGGAAATGAGCAGGCGGATAGATTGGCTGGGTCTGCACCTCTGGGTAGGGTATTGGTGCATGATAAGGCAGACATGGTCAGGTTTTTTTTGGATTGTGTACATGGTGCAGAAGAATAGAAGAATTCATCACGAATTAGAGAGAATGGTGCTGTATTGAGTGATCAGAGGATCTGGTAGATGTTCAAATCTCTGAGGAAAGGCCAGAAGGACACATATTTAGACTGCTACTGGTACTATTAATATTGGGACTCTTCACTGACTGTTGAAGATAAGAATGAATCACATATGAAAATGACTCCAATTGCTGTGATGTCGGCTTTTGACTCAACTCATGGTGTAGATGTGGTTTTTGAGAAGAATGTTATTACAAGATCACTCTTTTTTGGATATGTCTTTAGCCTATATGGGTACACAAATTTAATCAGAATATCAGAGATAATTGAAGAGTCATAGTTGCCCATGTCTGCTCTAGGCCAGGAGACTGTAGAAATGACCGATTGGTCTATAAAATTATAGGAATCATGGTGTGAAAAGTGTCCTTTACTTTACCTCTGCTTTAATTGATTCACTTCCAAACAAAAAAGTGGGTTTGGACCAAACAAAAATTCATGGTAGAAAATGGGAAGTAGAGGTATGTCACAATCAATCAATCATGTGCCATGCCGGAAAGCATGCGCGGTCATGACTCGCCATTTCACTCGATCACCAGTGTCGTGGATCAGCTCAGTGTTCCTGTCTCGTCCATGCCATGTGGCCAAGCCATCCAGGTATTTTCCTCTCGGTCTTCCTCTTGGTCTGTTCCCCTCGATCTTGCCAGTTGTCACTAAGTTCTCCAACCCATTTCTTCTCATAACATGTCCAAAAAATTGTGACTGTCTACGTCTAATTTCTCTAATCAGTTTACAATGTTCATTTGTCTCCTGTAGTACTTGGTCATTGGTTTTTCTGTCTGTCCATGGTATTCTTTGCATTTTCCTCAGAAACCACATTTCTGCAGCCATCAGATGCTTTTCAGCTTGACTGCTCATTGTCCAAGTTTCACATCCATACAAAAGAACAGGCTCTATGTATCCCCTCAACACTCTTTTTCTCGTTTCAATTGACATCTTTTTATTGGTCAGAATGTTTTTCATCTTGCTAAAGGCTACTTTCGCCATGGCGATTCTTGTTCTAATCTCTTCAAGGCATCTCCCATCAGATGTTATAACTGTTCCAAGATAATTGTACCGATTCACTTGTTGAAGAATATTCCCATTTACTTGTATATTACATTGTGGCACTAATGAGTCATGTCACAATAATGATGTACAAATGGTTAAAATTGTAGCAGATATATTGTATTATGTATCAAATTAAAGAAGATTGCACAAGGAACATGCCAGTGTTGATAATTATGTGAGAGGTTAGAAATATAATAATAATGGTAGGTCTTGTTACAAAACTTTAAATTAAAGGGGTTACAAGTATGAAAATGTTCACTTACCAAGATGTTATTTCTCATCATTTGAAGATAATCCAGTTAAATTTACTAAATAATGATAAATACACCACTTTTCTTCACCAATATCGTAAGAACTGCTCCACAACAACAATAAAACACAATTAAAATACCATATTTTGAAGCACATCATTTTCACATAAAATGGAAAATGTCAGGAACACATGAGGCAGATTTGTACTAAGAAATAATATATACACTATTTTCTATTTAGTTATAATTATTATTCTTTTAAATTTAATTATTTAAATACTCCTCAGCTTATTTGTGATAGGCAAAGCAAACTTAGGGGCACAAGTGTGGCCCATTAGAGCAAGCATAATTCGACATGTGCCATCATATGATGACGAACTTTCACTGTTAGTTTTGTTTTCCATTATGACCGCCTGCTAAATAATTTAACTGAATACTGCACGTGGTATTAGTTTTAGAATCTTTCACAAAGTCCTTTAAATCAGAATAACTATAATCTAAAATTGTTTAAAATGATAATTTGATGAAAATCTATGAGATCGAGAACCAGAGGGCGTCACCATTTCTTAAATAATAAAAACAAACCACTTAAACAATCATTTTGTCCTAAAAAACAACAAATCCGCGCATCTTGTTCGATACTGTTCAAAGGGCATATTTTTTCTATGTGTAAATTTTCATTTACCGGGCATTAAAAATTTCAGAAAAATAAGAGAAATGAAACAAATAACACACTGTCAATACAAAGCTGCCCATCGGCTCGTGGCAGTCCAGAGTGGTTCCCTTGAGCTGACCTATCAGCTCACAACAGTCATTCAGCGATTGACAATTTTTTCACACCATAGTGTATTGGGTGCATGGTGCTAGCCTGATTTTAATACACCAATCAGCACCCGATGGGTGATGTGGCCAGTCTCATGCTGGCCGCCTTTACTGTCCAGATTATTTACTGGTACCTATTTTAGGCCTGGTCAACCTGGGAGCTTAGGTCAATAAAAAAATCTTTATCATAAGGGGAATTTTAATACATGACCAGCAGGTCATCTGGCAAGCATGCTAACTATGTCTCGTGCATTTAAAGCATTTATTGCTTTATAGTTGACAGTACCTTGCATTTTATTGTCGACCCTGTCTAGGCTTTTCATGTTTGACAGATGCTTTGCTTGTATTTTGTTTTTCAGTTGTAACTGCCATTTAATTGATAATCCTTTGGAATACCTATACTGCCCTTCCCTATCCCATTGTGGCAACTAGTGGTGTAAACATGTTTTTGTTTTCTTGGCTTTGTTTTGTAATGTCCTACCACTGTACCACTACATTGTAGTGGCTGGAAGCTTGCATGCTCCACTGGCTCCAAGAGCTTGCCATTGGTAGCATGGCTGCTTGCGGAATCTCCCATTGGTAGCGTGGCTGCTTGCGGAATCTCCCATTGGTAGCGTATCTACGGGCAGAATCTTCCATTGGTATTGTAGCTACTGGCAGAATATCCCATTGATAATGTTGCCACTGGCATAGCATATCTACTAGCAAAATCTCCCATTGGTAGCATATCTACTGGCAGAATCGCCCATTGATAGCATAGCTACTGGCAGAATCTCCCATTGATAGCATATCTACTAGCAAAATCTCCCATTGGTAGCGTATCTACTGGCACAATCTCCCAAGCCAGACAAGTTAATTAGTCAAGACTAAAAAAGAACACTCCAGGACTTCTTCTTCAAGTGCGTGGTCTAGAGCAGACATTGGTTATCATGACCCTGCACTCCGCTCTGTCTTCTGATCAAGCTAATGTTGCTTATATTATTATGTTTTGCCCAGTTTCTTAAGCTTTCCGCTTGCATCTTTCTCTGACCGCCTTGCCTAGTATTTTCTCACATAAGGCTAAATGCTTTATTTCACCTCTTCTGTTGATATGCTGCATACATTTCAAAAATCATTTCCTCATGATTTTGTTCTTTTTTTTCATTCGTCTTTTGGACATAATTACGTTGTGCCTGTTTTCCATCAAATTGTGATATTTGTGCCTTTCAGCCAACACATCCGATTTCTTCGGGCTTTTGTTGACCGGGTTAACCTTCCAGAGTGTTTTGCAGGGCATTCGTTGCTCTCAAAGTTGTGGTGTCATCTTGTTCTCGCCATCTACAGGAGATGCCCCAACTTGTCCGTTTAGAAGTCAAACACATTCCAGTCAACCGTCAAGGAAGTCAGGGGCAGGCCATCTAAAGAGGCTTCGATAATTGCAGATCCGACACATAGCCCTTTGGTACTGGACATACCCAATGGAATCGTCATGTTCATAGCTGCTAAGCCTGACTTCCATGTATTGGGCATTGTGTTCACCACAGGCTGCTGCTCTGGAAACCAGAAGGATACAGTCTACAGATGATGTCCACAGAATTGGGCTTTCAATTGGGGCTTTCCACGTAATGGATTCCATAGCCAAACAATATTGCGTTTTGTAATTGTGGTTTCGACGAGTGCTCCAGTAATGCCTACAGCTGTAAATACCCCATCATCTATTTTCTTATATGGCCATGGTAAACTCAACATTCTTCTGACAACCCCATCTCCACAGGCTCCAGTTTCTCCCATGGTTTCTTTACTTAATGTCAAAGACTAGAAAAAACAAATCCAAAAGAAATGCCTTAGAAAATGGCCTGAGATTGCAGAAAAACTAAACACACTTTGTGATTATGATTTGAAATGTGATTTATTTTGTGAAAGTGGTTAGTTAGTGCTATAATTTAGTTGTTGCCAGTGCTTATATTTTAAATCGACTTGAAGTTTTCCGTTGCCTGCAATCATTGCTTTCTTCATTTGTGTCGTAAAATATCACCAATGCATTCAGCTTGATGTGGCCATAAAATCTAGTTCCATACTTATATGCTCATAAAGTGTTATTTTATTGTTAGTTTGTTCAAGCAGTGTTGTGTTTTCATAATGGTGTCTATTTTGTGTGTTATTTTCATTTGTCAGTGTCATAATTATGTTCTTAGTGTAATCATAGAGTGTTATTATTTAATTGGTGTAATCACTAAGTGTTATTAATATGTTTAGATGTAGTTTGTTTGATGTGGTCATATATGTAGTCAAGAGTTGTGACTGTGTAGAAAATGAGGAATGATGGGGCATACATTTCCTCGCATTAGCGTAAGGTTTGTACCCTCCCAATTGCACTCCTCCACCCAAGCCATTGGCACAGTGTGGAGTGTCAGGTTTGCTGACCAACATTCGGTGCTAACAGAAAGCATGTAGTACCGTCTTCTATCATACGATAGCACAGTCATATCTGACTAAGACCTGACATATAGTATATATGCAACTATTGATAATATGTAACTGATGCATTTGAAAAGGACAGAATTAACAATGGGCAAACCCACTGCATCTATAAGGTGTGGATTACCTTCAGCTTTGTTTGTCTGTTTTTGTTTTAAAACTTAATAGTAGAAGAATATTTGTTTTTTTGTTTTTTGCATATCCTTTACAGGACATCACTGTCAACATAGCATCTTTCAGTTGATTGTTGATTTCTTGGCAAGATTACGCTCAGTAGTTTGCATTGAAGAATAAAAAAAAAAGCAAAATAGTGTACAGAGAAGGTGGCTTCATGAGACTGTCGATTGTCACTTCTTTGGCTGTCCAACTCTTACTATCAGGAAATGGTTACTTCCACCCAAGCCAGATATATGGAACCTTGTAGATTGAATTAAGTATTTAAAAGGCATGTTAAAAGGCACTAGGATATATTTCATTGCACATGGTTTTATCCCATATAGCTCAGTCTCTCTCATTTGAGCAGTTAAGCACCTTCCGAAAGTGTCACCCAGAGCACAAACTCCATAGCACCAGCAACAACCCCCAGGGGTCTGGAAAAAAACAAACTTGCATCGAAATTAAAATAGCAACCTTCTGAGCACAAGGATGGAATAAGCAACAACTGGTGAATACTTGCATGTGCTGTTGTTTGCCCATTGTTTGTAAACCCAGTAGAACTGAGTTGTTGGCTATTGTACAACTTGAGGACAAAGGATGGCTTAGTTCCATCCTGGCAGGCAAGCAATACTCTCATTTTTGCTCGTGAGCTCTCCAAGAGGTGAGTGCAGGACTTCATACAGATATTAAATCCTTGGCAGACTTAATCACAGCAGAGAACCATGGTCGACCAATCCTTGGCTTGCCAAACTGGTGTCTGCTGAGGATGCCTCATTGGGAGGTGAATAGAGATCTTGATCAGTATAAGCTCCAAGCCTGGCACATTAGCAACTCTGCATCCCACAATTGTTTTCTTTTGTTGTTGTTGCATGTATCACAATGTAACTTTGGGTCAAAGGGCAGAAACCCAAATACGTTTCCTCTGCATCCCACACTTGCATGTGTGATTTCATGATTTTGGGTCACCTGGCAGGTACTCAGATGACATCAGTGTCTTTGTACCCCACATTTGCATGTTTTAAAGTTTGTTGCATATCCTTTACAGGACATAGCAGTCAACTCCAGCATTGTTTGGCTATTTGTGATTCCTGGGCATGTTTTGTGTTCAGTAGTTTGCCATTGCTTTCTGAATGACCGGCATTCATACCATTGTATAGAAACCAACGCAAGGCAGTCTGCTTCTAAATCGCCCGTAGCTGTGTTTCGACCTCAAATTGAGTTTGTAACCACTTTTCCACAGAGTCTGCCACTTCCATGTATCATTGCATAACTTTGGATCAACCCAGATGTCACTGAATTGATAACAGCAATGTACAGCAGGTGCAACCAATTTATACAGCAACATTTTGTATAGAAACTTTTTGTGACAAATTAGCAGCTTAAGCTTTTTTATAGCAAGATGTAATGATCTGTATTTCTTTAAATATTTATATATTAAAAATACAAATTTGTAACTGTGAACTTTTATAAGATAACCAGTTGCAACATTTCTATGTTTACAGGGCTAATTTTACAAATCATTATTCAAGAAAACTTCTTTGATTTTTCAGGTGGATGTGTCTGTGATGATGCATTTGGTTGTATCATGTCAACAGAAGTCTTGTGAGTTTATATTTATTATTGCTAATTGTTGAAGAATTGTGAGAAGATGAAATGACATTCTCAGACAACACTCAAGCAGAAAATATGTGGAATAATTTGGTCATTATTAAAGAATAACTTAGGATAACACACTGTTTGGTTTTTTCTTTTAGTTTTGGTTTTTTGCTATAAGCATACCTTAAAATTACTTCTGTAGATTACATGAAGAAAAAACTTCTAATATAAAATTATAATACAGCATTGTTATTAATTTAAAAAGGAACAAGAGATCAGATTAATTAAAATCGGCAGTGTACAGCTAATTAATAACAGTTGTAGGTAATGAATGAAAAAGAGGTTTTTAGTATGAAAAGATCAAATTATTAATTCAAAACTAAATGGTTGAGATAATTAAAATGTACATTTACTGAAAATGGGAATAAATAAAATAGATCTTATGGCTTATCCATTGATAGCATATGAAACATAGCTGAGGTTAATAAATGAAGGGAAAGATTGACATTGGTAAGAAAGGCATGAAACAAAGTTAACTTCAAAATTATTGGTAGCTCTGATAAAGAATATCTTATATAACTGTGAGTATATTTTAATTCTCTTTAGGAAAACATGAAATGTAAATGTGATCTATTTTCATGATAGTTATTTTAGAATTGTTTTGTAACTGTTGATGTCTTTTTACTTTAAAGGGGTGCAGGTGGTTTCCATTCTAGAATGTTCTCCACATGTAGCAAGTCAGACCTGGATGTAAGCCTAAACATGGGAATCACTTCTTGCCTCTGGGGTGCACCACAAATACAGGTAAATTGGTTTGTATTCTTGTTTGACTACCAAATATACATATTCACACATATGGACACATCTGCATACATGGACATGCACAAACATCAGATTCTGTGGGGGAGGGGTGGTTGGTTGGTTGGCTGTGTGTGTGTGTGTGGTTGTTTTTTTTTGGGGGGGTATGTTTTATATGTGTGTATGTGATAGAAACCAGTTGTGCTGTATGGCTCTGAAACCTGGAGTACAACTAAAGGAGATGAAGCCTTGTTACAAACTTTTGAGAACAAAGTCTTAAGATGCATCTTTGGTTCATTCCATCCATCCATCATGTGCCATGCCGGTAAACGTTGGCGGTCATGTTCTGCCATCTCACTCGATCACCAGAGTTGTGGATCAGCTCCGTGTTTCTGTCTCGACCATGCCACAAGGCCAAACCATCCAGGTACTTGCTTCTAGGTCTTCCCCTTGGTCTGTTCCCCTCGATCTTACCAGTTGTCACCAAGTTCTCTAAATTATTTCTTCTCATAACATGCCCAAAAAATTGTGACTGTCTATGTCTAATGTCTCTAATCAGTTTACGATCTTCAATTGTTTCTTGAAGGACTTGTTCATTGGTCTTTCTAGCTGTCCATGGTATTCTTTGGTTCATTAGGGATACACAAAGTGGAGAGTGGAAAAGAAGAAGCAACAAAGACATTTATGATCTGTTTTAAGTCCCAGCTAATCACTGATATCATGAAGGCTAATAGACTGCAATGTGGGGCATATAGAAAGAATGGAAGATAATAGGGAAACAAAACTCGCTTACACTCAGGAAATAAATGACCGTAGACCCCGAGGTAGACCAAGAAGGCGGTGGAGAGATAATACATATACAGACCTACAAGCACTTGGAATCAACGACTGGCAAGAGAAGGTCCACCAGAGAGACGAATGGAAACGGCTTGTATCTGCAGCAAAGAACCTCAATGGCTCGGAATGCTGAAGAAGAAGAAGTATGTGATAGAGAGAAGACGAAAACAAAAGCAGAGTTGCTTATAACTGTTTTCAAAGCATTCACAGTATCTTTGGGTGGCAGAGGGGACAGAATGTCCACCTCACACAAGATGGGACATGTGTCTGATCCCTCATATATACTTTTTTTTTTTAAAAGTCCAGCTTGTGTGACAACTGATTTGTCAAGGGCCTGTATTTCCCATCACAGGAAAACTCTAGGACACCCAAATATATAGAGGAAATTCTGGCCTGTTTAGACACAAGGTGAAAATGGTGTTTCATTCATTCATTCAATAGCATGTCCTTTGCAGAACCTCGTTCCCATAACAACCCTCCGGAAAACCTCTTGATCATAAGCAAGATGTCCCGCGTCTGATCCACCCATCTGTAGATCGTCCGCCACATCCTGCACCCTTCTTCTCATTGGCCTTTCTCTTCCTCTCTTCCCAGGCATATACCCCTCCATTATTGTTCTCTCCAAACTTTCTTGACGTTTCAAGTGACCAAAACATTTCAATTGTCTTTGTTTTATTGTCTTTAACAGCCAACCTTCTTCAATATTCAGCTCTTGAAGTATGGATGCATTTGTTCTTTTCTTTATCCAAGATATTCTTAGAACCCGTCTGTAACATTTATATTCAAAGGCATTTATATGTTATTCAGCTTGTTTAGTAAGTATCCAGGTCTCACATGCATATTTTGCTACCATTCTATAGAAAGCCATAGTAGAGGGAATATTTGAAGGTGTATAGTCATACTATTATCAGGTTTTTTCAATGGGTGTCTTACACAGTGTGAGCGTCTTTTCTTTACCTCTTGTTCACTGGTATTAAGCACAACGTAATTTAAACCACACGTCATTTTCTGTCAGATTACTTTTAATAGTTGCCAGTGATTGTGAAACTGATTGCTAGATAAGACATTGTAGACAGTTGACCAGATTTTAATCTTTCTTTAAAAAATATATAGAGTTTACATGTTATAAATAAACAGGTGTCATAATAAAGCTTTGCATATCAGTGATCTGGAATGTACGTTGAATTAGTTGGTTAACACCAGCAGTCTTTTAATCTTTCATAACATTTGATTTAGGAAAACTAAATTGTTGTATGATTTAAATAAATTGCATATGTAATTTTACTGTCTTCTTTAGTTCACTCAGTGGTCTGTAAAGTTTAGCACCCACTGGTTTTTCTAAGCCAAAAGGTTGCCTTGGTTTGTCATATTTGGGGCAGTCTAGAGTACGTGATCTCTTGTATGAGGCATCAGTTTGCTTGTACACATGCATGATTTGCCAATCTTGAATTTTTTTTGCATGTGGCTGTGCAGTTGATTGCGTATAGAGATCTGAAAATGCTAATGTATTCAATAGATCCTTAAATTTTAGTTACATAAAGAATAGATGACAATGCAAATTTTCACAAATGTAATGCCTAGAGAGTGGGTGAGAGAGAGAGAGAGAGAGAGAGAGAGAGAGAGAGAGAGAGAGAGAGAGAGAGAGAGAGAGAGAGAGAGAGAGAGAGAGAGAGAGATATGGTGGAATGAGGGGAAAGAGATAGATAAATAAGGAAAGGTAAGAGGTAGGCTATATCACTATACATTATGTTTGTGTGTATTAGGATGCCTATACCATTGCTGGTGTGTGTCCAGGCTAAGAAATACAGGTGTTTGACCAAACAGTTGACACAAAAAAAAACTTCCCCCGCCATATTAGGGATTGAACACATATCCCATCATGTGTGAGGTTGACAATCTGTCCCCTCCGGCATTTGAAAAGTGTTACAAGCAGCTCTTTAAAGTTCATTTGCAGGATGTCACAGTCAAACCCAGCATTGTTAGGCTGTTTGTGATTTCTTGGCGAGATTATGTTCAGTAGTTTGATGCAAGTTTTATTTTTATTGTTTTGTTTTTCTTTTTTATTGGTGAAGACTTTGGTTAAAACATTGACCTGTATCTCCGTGTTATTTCCTTTTGTCGAGCTTCCTGCTGACACTTTGTGTTAATTAGGATACAAGCTCTGCTCTTAACATATTTGCCAGAAAGGTTAGTTAAATTCTAATTTTGTCTTAACTTTATTGAACAGACTGACTTCAAGCAGACCTGTGGAAATAACATTGTTGAACGAGGAGAGGAATGTGACTGTGGGACCCCTGAGGTTAGAGCGCGTAGATAGTTGTTGTCTCCAGGTTGTGTATACGAGGGGAAGTCAATAAGTAAGTCACAAATGGCTGTAGAAAAATAACTAAATATGATAACAACTTGAAACAAGTTTATTTTTATACATACATTGTCCCTTCATTTCTCAACATAATTTCCACCAACATTGATGCACTTATCCTGGCGTTTTATCAATTCTCCCAAACCAGCTGCATATAACTGCGTGCTCTGTTTTCTAAACCACGTTTTCACTTCACATTCAACTTCGGCGTCATTCGCGAAATGTTTCCCACTAAGGTGGGTTTTCAGTGGACCAAAAAGGTGGAAATCAGTAGGGGCTAAGTCGGGGCTGTGAGGTGGATGTTCCAGAACTAGTCATCTGTCCTGGACGTTTTCTTCAAACTGCATCATGAAGCATCAATAGAACTTCACAGTACGATTCAGAATTCATATTGTCACGTTTCTTCTTGAAATTGGTTAAAAGCACTCCTTGACAACCCCAGAACACTGCTGATGGCGTAACCTTGAATTTTTTGACACAAGGTGAAGAAGGATGTTTCCATTGCATTGAAGCACGCTTTGATTCGGGCTGGTAGTGATGCACCCATGATTCGTCCCCAGTAACACTCCTGTTCAGCATGTATTATCCTTCATCTTCGTACCGACAGAGATGATGCAAGGACAGGCCAAATCGGTTCATTTTGTTTTCCTCCTTCAATTGTCTGGGTACCCACCTTGAGCACACTTTCTTAAATTTCAATTGATCATGCATTATGCTGTATGCTGAACCATGTGAGCACCCTATTGCAGATGCTACAGTCTGTCATTACTAGCCTGTCATCTATAATCATCTCCTCCACCCGCTGCGACGATGCTTCTATTGCAGTCTCAACAGAACGACCAGATCAGATTTCATCAACAATTTTAGAGCATCCTTGAGAACATTTTTCTACCCAGCTATGCACCGCTTTAAGGGACAAACATCTGGCAGCATAAACAGGAAGCATTTCCTTATGAATGTCCTTTGCGGGCAGTCCTTTTGCCTACAAAAAACGCACAACAGCACGTTGCTCTTTGGTTGTACACTCCATAATTACAGTCACCATTTTGCTTATGCGCTGCGCATGTACATGAGACACCTAGCACCATCTGATGAACGGGAATATAAAGTTTGATGTTGCTGTCACCTAAGGACACCTGTAGTTGGTGTTTTCCAACTACATTTACCTGCCATCCCACAGAACTGTGTGACTTACTTATTGACTCGCCCTCGTATTTCATTCCTGAGTAAGCACTTGTAGATAGTTTTTGTCTCCAGGTTGCTTATATATTTCATTCCTAAGTAGTCACGGTAAAGGCAACTTGGGGGTTTGATAAAAGGTGACATCATTTAGGTCATGATCATGCTAGGAGGTGAGCATGGCCGAAAGGACAAGAACGCCTGATGGCGAGAGACACTGTTAATAGGGAAAGCTAATCCACACGCAGAATTCAGTCCAGCACTACTAGAAGTAGTGTGTATGGACTATGATTGAGTTCAAAGCGAGCGAGTGCCAAAAAAAAAAAAACTATCATGCTATCAATGTTCTGAAGATGTATTTTCACTGCTTAAGAATATGCATAATTTTATCTTAACTGCAGTGTTTGTTAAAACTTAGATATATACATTTGATCATTTCTAAAATTATTTACATAAACCAGCGGTGTGGCTTAGGGGATAGTGAGACATGCAGTTTCATAATTTCCCGCCATACCAAGTTGAGGGTTTGAAATCAGCTGCAGGCTATTTGGCAGCAGACTGTGTTGCGTTGATTTTGATGGTATGAGGTGTCGGCCATTCAGAATACAATAGCAAATTACTGAACTAATTTTACCCAGTAAATCACAGCCAATAAATGCTGGGGTTAATTGCAATGTCCTGTAAAGGATATGTAACTAACTTTAACCTAAAATTTTATGATAGCTTCCTTCAGTTTAAAAACGTGTTTAAAATGCTAGAGGATTGACTTCATTGCACCGGGTTTTATCCATTAGGCTCGGTCTTTTTCTGCAGGGTGGCCTGCCAACAGCATCGCACAAAGCACAAACTCTGTAGCTCCAGCGACGACCATCAGGAGTCTCTGAGGAAATTGCACTCATGAACCAAAAACTTAGCTTGAAATCAAACCCAAAACCTTCAGAACATGAAGCTGTTGGCGTAGCCACTTAACCATGAAGATTGACTTGAGTTGATGCCCACTGTGTGCAGGAAGCCTCCAGCATGACTGCCTGGTGTTCTCTTTGGCAGGTTCTTCTCTCTCCTTCTTGTTGAAGTAATCTTCTTTACAGCCTGGTGTTCTCTTTGGCAGGTTCTTTTCTCTCCTGCTTGTTGAAGTAGTCTTCTTTACAGCACGGTGTTCTCTTTGGCAGGTTCTTCTCTCTCCTCCTTGTTGAAGTAGTCTCCTTTACAGCTTGATGTTCTCTTTGGCAGGTTCTTTTCTCTCCGGCTTGTTGAAGTAGTCTCCTTAACAGCCTGGTGTTCTCTTTGGCAGGTTTTTCTCTCTCCTCCTTGTTAAAGTAGTCTCCTTTACAGCCTGGTGTTCTCTTTGGCAGGTTCTTCTCTCTCCTTCTTGTTGAAGTAGTCTCCTTTACAGCCCGGTGTTCTCTTTGGCAGGTTCTTCTCTCTCTCCTGCTTGTTGAAGTAGTCTCCTTTCAGTGAGTTGAAGTTGACTCCTGACATCTCCATGTGTTACGGTCAGAAGCCTTTTTCTGCCAGGTTGTGGTGTTCGTCACCATCATTTTCATGTCTCACTTGCAAATATCTTGGAATTGTAGCTGTACACCTCCAATTTTCTGTTACCTTTTTCCAAACGCCCTTAGAATATACCCTTTGGGGCATGTAGATTTGACAAACAGCATGCATGACCAAGTGATTCATTCTATGCTGTCTAGGAAGTGCATACATGATCATTTGACCAGATCTGAGCATACTTCAGTGTGAATTAATCTGTCCTTACAAGAGAGGTCAAGGATAAAATACAAGGTCTCATAATTGGAAGTCCAGGTCTGTCTGCCATATAAGAGAGCGCTGATGACACAGGCTGATTCTGCCATAGACTTTGTTTTCATTGTAGATTTGACATTTCTCCATTTGCGCTTCACTAACATTTGAAAATGTAACTACAAGTTGAAATAAAGTCGTTATTATTTCCCACATATTATATGACTTAATGTTCCAACGTTTGTTGCAATATATAAGCAGATGTGTCACCGTTAGAAAGATAATGGCAATTGTTGTAGAACTCAGTCAATTCAAGCTGTTCACTCTTGTATGACGTGAAGAATTGATGGGGTAACCAACATTCTTCCTGATGCCTTCCAGTCACAGAACCATGAAAATGTTTGTAATTGTTTTGTTGTAAAACCTGTGCGACTTAAAGAATTCAGAACTAGTGATGACTTGATTCCATTCTGGGAGGCACACTCATCAGTTGTGCAAGAACTGGGTGCTGCTTGTCTACCATTATTATGGAAGATTGCTGTAACTCTTGCAGTCTTGTAGCATGCACAGTCTGCAGTCCTCAATGGACTTCATCTCTCCAGAGACAATGATCGATCCTCCCTTTGCTAGCCAGAGTAGTGTCTGCCCAGAATGCCACATTTGGAGGTGAAGGGAAGCCGTAGTCAGTGTGAACTCTGATCATGGCTGGTCAGCTCTTCTGCATCCTGATCACTTCAGTCAGTGTATAGTCTTCTTCTGCTACCCTTAATCCTCTGTTGGAGCATATTCAAGGCATCCTGTCTTTTGCTATTTCCTGCCGCTTACTCAATGTCCTTCCAATATATTTTTTGGGGTGCTTGCTCGCTTTGAACTCTAGTGCAGTCCATACACACTACGTCTAGTAGTGCTGGACTGAATTTTGCGTGTGCATTAGCTTTCCCTATTAACAATGTCCCTTGCCATCAGGCGAGCCCACTCCAATTTCAGAAGTACTTGTAATTTGTGTCCCCAAGTCAAGGGCTATAGGTCAATATCTTATCCAACTGTCCGGTGTATGAGATTGTACCCCTTACCCCGGCATCAGCACACCGGATATTTAAGAACACACATTCTTATCCATTCGGCCATGCTGACCTTCCCTTCCAATATTATTCATCTATTTCTAATTCCCTTCTCGGGCCGGCGTGCCCAATTCATCCTTTGAAAATTCATTCATTCAGTAGCATGTCCTTTGCGGAACCTCGCTCCCATAACAACCTACCGGAAAACTTCTCGATCACAAGCAAGATGTCCGCAGTCCGATACACCCATCTGGAGATCATCCGCCACATCCTGCACCCATCTTCTCTTTGGCCTTCCTCTTCCTCTCTTCCCAGGCATATACCCCTCCATTATTGTTCTCTCCAAACTTTCATGACATTTCAAGTGACCAAAATATATCAATTTTCTTTGTTTTATCGTCTTTAATAGCCAGCCCTCTTCAGTATTCAGCTCTTGAAGTACCCAAGATATTCTTAGAACCCGTCTATAACATTTATATTCAAAAGCATTTATGAAAATACCATTTGTGTTTTCTTTTGTTTGTTCTCTAGGTCTCAGTTTTCTTCTTTATCTTTAGACTTGTTCATTGTTGTTTGAATTTTGCAGCTAAAGTTGTCTATGGGAATGGGGCAGCCAGCCCCACACCATCCCTCCTTTGTTGTCTCATATATCATACATGGTAGGTTGCAGTGTTTTGCTTCCCATACGGGTTCCGGTAACACATGGGTGAACGTGTAGTTGCTATAATACATACTTGAAAAATAATTGTCTTTCATTGTTTTGGGTCATCTGCGCTCGGTCAGCTGTATTTTTATTTTCTAAAAGAATATCATTCATGTTCTTTAGTTAGGATTTTACAGTCAATAACTTCTTTATTTGGTTTCTCACTTATACATTTAGTTACACTAAAACATGCATTTCTGCAATTTACTCTTTTTATTTTTTTTAAATATAACCTAATATAAATATTTTTGTCAAATATATTGCACTATTTCCAAAATAAGCAGCCTGACTTTGAACCTTACACTTCATGTTGTGTTCATGACCTTCTGCAACTGCCTTTGTTCATTACAGAATTGCCTCATCAAAGATCCATGTTGTGATCCGACCACCTGCCTTCTCCAACCTTGGGCTCAGTGCAGATCAGGGCCGTGTTGCAGCAACTGCTCTGTATGTACTGAGATTTTGTTGTGCCTGTTTGACATTACTACTTCTTATGTTTTCTGTGTGTGTGTGATGGGGGTTGATTGCCAGTTACGTAGTGTGGACAATGAGCAAACAAGCTGAAAAACATCTGATGGCTGTGGAAATGTGGTTTCTGAGGAGAATACAAAGAATACTATGGACTGACAGAAAAACTACTGACCAAGTCCTACAAGAAACAAATGAAAATCGTAAACTGATTAGAGAAATTAGATTTAGACAGTCAAAATTTTTTGGGATATGTTATAAGACTGAATAAATTAGAGAACTTGGTGACAACTGGCAAGATCAAGGGGAAGACAGAGAAGTAAACACCTGGATTGCTTGACCACATGGCATCGCCGAGACAAGAACACTGAACAGATCCACGACTCTGGTGATCGAGTGAAATAGCAAAACATGACCACCCACGCTTACCGGCATGCCACATGGTGGATGGATGGATTACCAGTGTCTTACGTCATCAGGCGAACCCACTACAACTTTTGAGGTAGTTGTAATTTACTTCCCCAAGTCAAGGACGAGAAGTAAATATTTTAGTCCAACAGATGGTTATAGCAGTTAACCACCTCGGCATCAGCACATCAGATGCTTAAGAGCAAGCACTCTTATTCATTTGGCCATGCTGACTGCCATAATGATAATTACTGTATACTTCACTGAATTGCTTATTTTATTTTCAGTCACCGAATTGCTTGGTTTATTTTCAGTTTATGCCCAGCACTCACATGTGTAGGCCACGGCAGTCTGAGTGTGATGTCCCTGAGTTTTGTGAAGGGCATTCAGGTGATGTAAGTTCCCTTTTTCCTTCTTTATTCATAAGAGTTTTTGCTCTAATCTATTGAGTTACCTCTGCCCCACAAATGCCAACAATTTAGTGAACAAAAACTTAGGTGTGGCAGGAAGATAAACTTTAATTAACAATAACTTAGGGGTGGCAGGTAGGTAAACTAGTGAGAAATAACTTAAGTGTGATAGGGAGTAAAGCTCTTGTGAACAATAACTTAGGTGTGACAGGAAGATAAACTTTAGTGAACAGTAACATAGGTGTTGCAGGAAGATTACTGAAAGTATGAACTACACTCCAATGTTATATTGTATTGGAAGTTACATTTTGTCATTTAGAGGTGAATTTTAAGGTATGATTGAAGATGTGAGGGTGGACTCCAGGATTATTTGGCAGTTATAGGTAAATTATATGATATTTGGCATTTACAGGTAAGCTGCAAGATCATTGGTTTATAGCAAAACATTTATTTGACATTAAGGGGTATGTTCAAAGTTCAGTTGATAAATAGAGGTAAACTGTAAGATCATTTGGTATGTATAGATAAATTACTTGATTATTTGGACAAAGAATTACAGTTCAGGAGCATTTGCTGTATAGAGATAAACTCCTAAGATATTTGGCATACAATGTAAATTACAAGATTAGTTGACTGCTAAAAGTGCACTGCTAGAAAATAAGGCACTTAGTAGTAAACTAAACAATTTTTGTCATATGCACATAGACATACTAGTTGAGTTATGAGGAACAGATATTGAAATTCTCTCTAGTGTCTTTGGATCACTGTTATTCATATTCATTCAGGGTCAGAGTAGATCAAAGGTTATAGTCTCACAGCATTGATGGTTACATTTTTTTTAAATAAAAAAAGGATGGTTTACCCCTTACCTACCCCAGGGTAGTGAATCGATCCAGCCTTCTCGAATGAGGGTGAAAAACTCAGAGTACCTGTGTGCATGTTAAATATCCTTCGACAGTTAGAAATCAACAAGTGCAAGTCAAATAGATTGCTGAAGAGGCAACATTTACAGATTAGAAAAGTAACTCATAGAGAATTTATAGCAAGGGTGGTTCTGCTGTACACAGATTTGGAATCTCACAGGTGCTAGACAATTTGTGTACTGTAATGAGATTCACCTTGTGTGATCAATGAAAGAGAATGGATCACTTATGGAGATATTCATATGCAGTGAAAGCGATCATTTACAAACCTAATACACCAACAGCTTTCATCAGTGTTTTTGTTAAGAAGTAATGTTTAACTTATTCTGTACCAGGCAACTCATCATACATTGATTATTTCCTCCTGACATGACTGAACTAGGTTCAGCTGTTTTAAAATAACTTTCTTCATATCCAGACAATTGTTTCTTTTACCCACAAATTTCTTTTTCTTCTACACTTTGGCCCATTTAAAACATAGGCCATCAATCACCTCACGCCAAACCATCCTATTCATTGCTATCAACGTCTGCAGCTCCCTCCATGTCCTTCCCACATTATTCTTCTATATCTCTAATTCTCTTCTCCATGTCCTTCCCACATCATTCTTCTATATCTCAAATTCTCTTCTCCATGTCCTTCCATCATTATTCTTCTATATCTCTAATTCTCTTCTCCATGTCCTTCCCACATTATTCTTCTATATCTCTAATTCTCTTCTCCATGTCCTTCCCACATTATTCTTCTATATCTCTAATTCTCTTCTCCATGTCCTTCCCACATTATTCTTCTATATCTCTAATTCTCTTCTCCATGTCCTTCTCTAATTATTCTTCTATATCTCTAATTCTCTTCTCCATGCCCTTTCCACATCATTCTTCTATATCTCTAATTCTCTTCTCCATGCCCTTCCCACATCATTCTTCTATATCTCTAATTCTCTTTTCCATGTCCTTCCCACATCATTCTTCTATATCTCTAATTCTCTTCTCCATGTGTTTCGGTCTCCTATTTCATTTGCACTGTGGATTCCACTGAGAGATGCTTGCTTGCTTGCTTGCTTGTGTTCGTTGGCTTGAGCTCCAACGCAAAGTCCTGTATGTCGGATGAAGGCATCCTGTTGTCCAACATCAGTGTGATGTCATACAGGACCTGAGTTTTGCGCGAGTATCCGTTGTCCCATGTCTGGCTTATTGGTGTGCAGACTGGTGGTTCCTCGCCATACAGGCAGACACTCTCCGACTTCGGAGGAATCGGCGATCCTATTGACTTCAGCCAGGACCCCGAAGGGACCTGTTGCCCAGGACGCTCGACGAGGACGCGTCAATAGGTCTTGGCCAGTATATAACCCGGCCCTGGTGCCTTGGAAACACCTCTGCGTCCCCCACTGAGAGATAATTCTAGTTCTACTGGTCTCAGGTTTTCTCAATATGTGTCCTATCCAGTGCCAGTTTATTTCCTTCACCTCTTGGTTCTCAGGAGTCTGTCTAGTTCTAATCTCAATTTATCCTTACTGCCTTTATTACATTCAGTATTTCTGTTCTTGTTGATGCTTTATCTCGTTTAGTTCCAGGTTACTATCATTTTAACTCTTTTTCGTCCTACAGTGTTATTATTTTAAAATCAATTAATCAATCAGGTGCCTCTCCACAATGAAGGTTGGCTGCAATGGATCTCCAACACTGTCTCTTACCTTGATTGTGCATTCTGTCAGATTGATGTTCGTCCATCTCTTGATATCTTCCCAATTGTATCATTGTCTACCTCTTGCTCACTTGCCCTCAACCTTGCCCTCCAGTATAGTTTTTATAAGAGTGTTATGTCTTTTAACATGGCCAAAAAAACTTCTTGTAAAAGAGTTAATAATGCGTTTCTGTGATTAACATACCTGGATAAGATCTGTGTATTAAAGAGTGATTTTGTCGATGCTGCATAATTGAAACTAACTTTCTGTCCCAAACCACCTTCTGTGGTCAGTGCCCATTCAACACTTACATTGAAGACGGCCATCCATGTGCTGAAGACAAAGGCTACTGCATGGGAGGCATCTGTCCCACAATACACAAGCAGTGTCAAGGCATCTGGGGAGCAGGTAAGCAGGTTTCAAGTGTGTCATTCATTGACTGTCTGAAGACTTAATAAGTTCAGCTTGAGAGCATCAGATGTCTTGATGCAATATATTTTGGTGGCTAAGACACTGGAGTACTCACTAATGTATACTGGGAATACAGTTCTACGTAAAGTTGATGCATAACAAACTTTTATGAACTTCTTGTCATCTTCGTCAAATATACACAAAGCAGAATTATATGAATCACACAAATTATGAGTCGCTGAACTGTAGTTGTGTGTTTTTGTTTTGTGTAAGAAAGATAATGATTAAAACAGGATATGATCATATAAAATAAAACAACAGTATATTAGAATTAATGATTTACGTGATTTTCTGCTTGTTATGTTTTTACATGATTCTCATTTACCTTTTTGTTTCATTATGTTTTGTGTATACTTACTGTAGAAGATAGAAAGTTCATCAAAGTACTTATGTATTAAAGCTTTTTTCCCTAACTTTCTGATTAGGCTAAATCTCAGATACATATATACAGTCATAAGACCTCACAAGAATTTGTCATTACGGTGGCATAAGTTTTCATAATGTTGTCATGAATTCATTTTCACTGTATTAAATAGTGAGCAAAGATAATTATCAAATTATTAGTGTTGTATTGTTGGTCCTGGTGATGTGTTGTGGTTTACATGATCTTTCAACTTCCTGTTAGGTGCCAAGGGCGGCCATGACCAGTGTTTTCAACGCTTCAACCCTACAGGAAACTTCAATGGCCATTGTGGCAAGGATAAACACACAGGCAGTTATGCTAAATGCCAGTATGAGTAAGTTGTGCTTTAAAATTTTGTAAATTCCATCTTCTTTTCCTATTTCATACTGTCTCTCTATGGGTTTTAACTATATTAAATCATAGCATTGTTAGGTGGGTTGACTAGCTCTTTTCCTCACCAATTTTCTGTCCTAAAATGAGATAAACTTGTGGTGTCTTTTTTATGACTAATTAATTCAAGATCACTTCCTTTATATATTGGAACATTGTCTCACTTATTTACTTTGTCATGTCTGTAATGTATTTTGTTGTTGTTGTTCCATATCTTTTACAGGACATCGCTGTCAACATCAGAAACTTTCAGCTGATTGTTGATTTCTTGGCAAGATTACGCTCAGTAGTTTGCCATTGCTTTCTGAGCGACCAGCTCACATACCCCGTAAGTTACCGACGCGGAGAGAACCGCTACCGATTCTCGCACAATGTCACATTACTCACGAGAGTATACGAGATTACGAAGAAAGTCATGTAACACCTAGACCAGGGAGACCAGCCTGTAATGTATAAGTACTGTAAAGTCTTGAGCCTTTTGTACACTTATTTTGTACTCTTCCAGTTATACATATTCATAAAGTAATTTTTCAATGTTTTCCTAATTTTGAACTTCAGTTATTTTTGTGCTGCAATGTATAAGTTGTCATTGAGAATTCATCTTCAGTTAAGGATAAGATTAATTACTGGAGGCCCAAATGTTGCTGTAAAATTCATTAGTTGTCAGATATTTTTGTTTCTTTAAGTACATGATGGCTCTTGAATAGAAAGAGAAACTAGAGTGTGACCAGTGTTATCAGTGGCAACATTTTGTGGCAACTTTTTGAAACTGTAATTACGTTGGCTGGAAAACTGGGGACCTATATATAGAAGACCACCGTTCAAGTAATTGAGTTCAGTGACTGTATGCATATTTATATATAATTATATTAGAAATGGGCATTTCTTTGATTTGTTTACAGCACATAAATTCTTAAATGTATTTTGCATTGTAAAATATCTGAATCACTTAGGAACATAAACAGCTGTGTTTTAGCATATTGGCTTCATTACCAGTACATGAGGTACCTGCATTTATGAGTTAAGCCTTGTGACATTTAATTTTATCTTTCATCTGACTTCCAATAAAGCTTGCATACTATGCGCCTGTGAACATTATAGTTTCAATTTTACGGTAAGTAAAAAATCGTTGGCATAACCTTACACTATTCTTATCTACCATAAAGTGCATCACTTTTTTCATTAACAGACAGTCATAGAGATACAATTGCTGGATGTATAATGTTTATGACAGAACATGGGAATAGTTTGATTGAGTTATAGCATTATGACTTTATACATTCTCCCCGCAGTGACATTATGTGTGGATTGCTTCACTGTGAAGGAGGACGGAGTGCCCCCTTATATGGTTCCGACAAAGGCTTTTCTACAACGAACGTCAATGCAAATGACATGGAGTATGAGTGCAAGTATGTTATTTAGTAATTGTCTAGAAGTAAGTGCCTTGATGTAAATTGGGTTCTTAACAGGGGGGTTTCTACCCCGTGGAAATGAGCTTCAAATGATCAGTGCATGAAACTGGATTCTCCATTCCATGAAACTGGATTCTCCATTCCATGGACGTACTTAGTGTTTTGGGGATTTTCTGATGTTGCATAAATAAACATACAATCTTTGGCTTTTTTCAGCTGTTCTGTTCTCTTTTGAATTCATACTGGTACCTGCTAGAGCTGGTGATGATGATGATAATACTGACAGCAAGTGAAATGGTTATAGGCAGTCCACTTCTTCTGCCCTTTATCTCCCATTGCAGCATAGGCCAACAGCCAACACACTCCAAGCTGTCTATTATTTGCTGTATCACACAGCTCTTTCCATGTCCTCCTCATATTATGCATTGCTGTCTCTAATTCTCTTTTCCTCGTGTTTTTAAATCTTTATTTCATTTCCCCTGTGGATTCCAGACAAATAACCTTCTAGTAATACTATTTACAATGGCAAACTACTGAGCGTAATCTTGCCAAGAAATCAACATACAGCTGAAAGATGCTGGTGTTGACAGCGATGTCCTGTAAAGGATATGCAAAACATTTTTAATACTATTGACAGGCTGTGTGTCCTAAACAGTGCTAGAATCTTGTCCACAACTTTTAATTCACTGGTGTTTAGTTCTCTGCAAGAGTTCCACGGTGATACTGTCATATACTGTTTTAGTCCTCTTCCTACGCAGGCACCAGTTAATGAATGTTTGTAGCTGATTACTAACTGTTGTAGTTGTTCTTCAAGTATCTGATTCATGAAGTAGAACTGCTTTAACATGAGGCTCACATTGTCTCAGTTTGGTGCTATACTTGATTTATTATGACTTCAACAGGTTTTCTACTGCCGTGAAAGCTCTTCTTGTATTTGTGGTCTGGTTTTAATATCTTGTTCTCTCGCTCTTCAAACCCCCCCCCCCCCTCCCCCCTACACACACACACACACCTTTGTCTACATTGTTGCCTATATGGGTGTATGATTTCACCTCTCAAAATCAGATTTCACCAAGGGAGATTGGATTAGCATTTGCTTTATTTTATTATCATTACCTTTGTTGTGACTTTAGTTCAATGTGTCTAGGTTATCTTGCATCTGATTTCATGCATGGAACAGCAAGGCAATGTCATCAGTGAAGTCCAGATCGTCAAGCTGCTATTTTAGAGTTCATTGAATTCCATTTCAAACAGTAGTTATTGTGGTCTTCATAATCAACTCTGTGGTCAGTAAGAATAAGAAAAGTGACAGACGCTATCCTTGTACTGCTGTCTTTACCTGGATGGCTTGATCACGCTGTATGGTCAAGACAAGAACACTGAGCTGGTCCATGAGTTTGATGATCGAGTGAGATGGCAAAACATGACCGCCCACGCTTACTGGCATGGCACATAATGATGATGATGTCTTTATTTCAAATGTTTCTTTGTTTTGCTTCATGAACAACTCTGCATTTCATGTCTTTATATGCTTCTTTATTAAATCAGTAATATCTTGTGGGATCCCATAGTGCCTCGTCAGTTTCTACAGGGATTCCCTATAACACTGTCGAAAGCCTTGTTGTAGTTCACAAATCCAATTTAAAATGGTTTATTCAGGCCGATGCTTTGGGTTTTGCTTAAAAATCAAGTTTATGGGAGATGTCTTGACCCATTGAAAAATATTGCATGTTGATTGGTTATATTTTCACATATATTTGATGATTGATTATATTTTCACATTATTTGTTGTATTTTCACAATATTATTTGTTGTAGTTTTACAATATAGTTGTTATATTTTCACATATACTTGATGATTGATATTTTCACAACATTATTTGTTGTATTTTCACAATATTATTTGTTGTATTTTTTGCCAGAACTGTCCATGGACCAGCTATGATGGACATGCCACATATGGGCATGGTACAGGATGGAACCAAGTGTGGACAGAACAAAGTGTGTCTGCACAGTTCCTGTGTGCAGCTGCCCAGCATTCCCACATTGTTATGCCCTTCATCAAACCTAGCTGTGATATGTTCTGGCCATGGAGTAAGTGTTATAGCTAGAGGATAGTTATAAGACAAACAGTATTATTTTAACTCTGCCCATGTCATGCAACTTTTTATTAAAAATCATACCATCATGATCAAAACACTTTCAGTTGTATTCAGACAAATGTGTGATGGCAGAGGATGCCAAGGTACTTGATGAAGATGATGTGATGAATGACATAGCCAATGAACAAATGACAAAATGTTTTATTTAACATGAGTTGGGAAGGAAGCATTGTTGAGAGATTACAGTGTCTGCCTCTAGTTCAGTTACCCTGTTCTCTTCAACCATGCGACTGTTCTTATTTACAAGAACTGTTTTTTTAAAAACCATGTCACACTTCCCTTGATCTCTTGAGTAGTGGGACTGGACATCTTTTCCTCTTGTATAAGGCATTAAACGTCAGACGATTGACTTCATCATACCTGGTTGTACCCCATCTGGCTCAGTCTGTCAGTCACCCTCAGCCCTAATCTTCCTGGCTGTACAATTTTCTCCAGAGACTCATCTCATAAAGATAAAGATAGCCCAGAAACGTAAGCAATTCAGATTGGTCAGTTAATTAACTTTGTAAGTGCTTGCTGGATTCCTGGAGCTGTTTTAAGTACTAGCGTTACACTTTTGTAGCTAGCTGTTTCCTTTTGTGTAAATAATTTCACATGCAGTAACTCTAGATAGTTACTGTCATTACACTTTCTTTTACACAAAATATTTCAAAACAATTTTTTCCCATAGTGAATTTGAATAACGAAGACACAAACAATTGATTGTACGTTTTATTCCCTGGCATATTTTGCTGCATCTCGTCAGGTACATACTACAGAAATCACACAATATAAACTACAGTAATTAGATAAGGATTTATGGTTGACGGATTTATCTAGTTTTGGGATTTATCAACTTGAAGGATTTATCTAATTACTTTATGTTGTGTGATTTCTTCAGTATGACCTGACGAGATGCAGCACAAAATGTCAGGCAATAAATCATGCAATCTATTGTTTGCATCTTTGTTATACAATTATTTGCTTTGTTTTAGAATTTATAATTTCAGTCTGTTTCTGCTAAATGTATTGTTTGGCCACAGTCAATTTTGTTTCATGTATGTCATAATTAGACCAGAGTGCTGCATTCTCCATAGGATTTACTGCAAGCAGACTTTGATGTGATAATTTAATATATATGTGTAATTGTTGTGTTCTGCCGTGACTCTGTAGCGGCAAAGTGAACTAGGCCTTAAAATAAGATAAATTCATGCATTGTGATGGATGCTTTTAGAAGTATATATCTCTAGAGGACACACTAGACAACAACATAACAGATTGAAAGCTATTTTAGAACATAGGATTTGCTTGCTTGTGTTCGTTGGCTTGAGCTCCAACGCGAAGTCCCGAATGTCGGATGAAGGCATCCTGTTGTCCAACATCAGTGTGATGTCATACAGGACCTGAGGTTTGCGTGAGTATCCGTTGTCCCATGTCTGGCTTATTGGTGTGCAGACTGGTCGTTCCTTGCCGTACAGGCAGACACTCTCCGACTTCGGAGGAATCGGCGATCCTACTGACTTTAGCCAAGACCCCGAAGGGACCTGTTGCCCAGGACGCTCGATGAGGACGTGTCAATAGGTCTTGGCCAGCATATAACCCGGCCCTGGTGCCTTGGAAACACCTCTGTGTCCCGAACATAGGATTTGAACAGGTCACCTCCAGTTTATGCCATTGCTTGGCTGAGGGAACACAGACATTTTGATTCTCAGCCAGTAAGGCCCCAAAATCAAGTATCAAAGCACACTTGTTTCTTCAATTAGTTGACACTGGCCTTTGGAGGTGACAAGTTCTAATCTGATGTGTTTGTAGGTTTAAATTTTTCTGTTGTCTTATAGTGTCTCTTTTGATATCTACTTCTGGCCCCTTCTCTTCTGTGAGTTTTAATCAATACCTGTGAATTTATTTATCTTAACTGCTTTATTGGCCTTCGTAGTCTCCTTATATTCACAACCCTTGGCTGTCCTTTAAATTCTCAATCTCTTTCATCCTATTATTTAAAGTATCGTCATGTAACAGGTCCTTTGCAGACTCTAAAAACTCTGGATCCTTCACCACTTCCCAACCCTCATGTATTTTCATGCCCAGGGTGTCTTTAATGTTCACCTTTGTTTTGATCTACCCCCAGAATCTGTTTTTCTAGAAGTCACGCCTTTCATTACTTTGCTTTCCAAGCCACTGTGATGTTTATATGGCTAAAGCATTTAAGTTTCCGAGATATATTGCAGTTTATGAGACAGTTTTCTTTGATGTTCAAATCATTTAGAATTTTAGTATTGTTGTTCTGTTTGGTTCACAGCTTACTAAGAACTTTTCTGTAGCATTTGAGTTTAAACGCCCGAATTGACTTCTTTAGTGATTGCAAAACCTAAATAGCCTCAACCCAATTGAATAGTGAAAATCACAACTTATATCTTAATATAGCAAAAACAAAGATAATGCATACAGATAAAAAACTACCATGGAGAAAGAAATATATATTAATGAGGAAAAATTGGAGGTGGTGGACAATTTTGAATATCTTGTGTCATTGATTACCAACAACGGTGACACAATGAAAGAAATTAAACGACGACTATCAGTTGCTCTTTAAAGACTAAAACAACTGAATAAATTATGGAGTGGGACAGACAGAACTACAAAAATTAGATTTTAAGATTTTTTAATTTTTTAAGAGCATGCATCTTTCCCATTGCAACATACGCATGTGAGACTTGGACACTTACTAAACAAGCTTGAATATAAATATTATAGACGAGTTCTAAGAATATCTTGGGTTAAGAAAAGAACAAATGCATCCATACTTCAAGAGCTGAATATTGAAGAAGGGTGGCTAATAAAGATGATAAAACAAAGAAAATTGAAATATTTTGGTCATTTGAAACGTCACAAAAGTTTGGAGAGAACAATAATGGAGGGGTATATGCCTGGGAAGAGAGGAAGAGGAAGGCCAAGAAGAAGATGGGTGCAGGATGTGGCGGATGATCTCCGGATGGGTGTATCGGACGCGAGACATCTTGCTTATGGTCGAGAGGTTTTCCAGAAGGTTGTTATGGGAGCGAGGTTCTGCGAAGGACATGCTACTGAATGAATGAGTGAATGAATGAATTAATGGATTGCTAAAGTATTCAAGTCTATGATATGTGATGCTGTTTATGGATGAATTTCTTAATTTCTTCTATGTTCAAATTGTGTAAAATGTGAGTATTTTTCTTTGTCTTAATCCACTGTATTCTGAGATTTTTTACCTATATAACATTTAAATGTCAAAGGCTTAGTGTTCTTCTTTAGCGAATGCAAAATGGTCCATGAATTCAGATATGCATGTTGCCACAGGAGAGGTGCATGTTCTCAACATGTTCACACGTGTATGTTAGCTTGTGTTGTGTCATGGGCTATAAGTGCTGTTTACAGTATATTTACTATTTATTAACAACTTTGTGTGTATTGATGCACTGATACTCTTGCATTTTTCCAGGTGTGCGCACCAAATGACTTGTGTTATTGTGATAGTGGATGGGAGGGTGCGGACTGTTCCACCAGGACAAACAACACACTTCTAGGGGATGGGCTTCAAGCACAGAACAATGAAACTGATTCTGTTGTGCTGTCCACCACTCCTGAAGCCAAGGCTATTGCCTTGAGTGAGTATGAAGGGGGCCTGGTCAGAGGCAGCCTGTACGGAATTGGAAGTGCCAACACACCTGCAACTGCTCCAATAACTGATGGTAAAGATTGAACAGTTTGTGTGTCTCTGTGCGTTCGTGCATGTGTGTGTGTGTGTGGGGGGGGGGGGGGGACTGCTCCAATAACTAATGGTAAAGATTGAACAGTTTGTGTATTTGTGGGGGGTGGGGGTGGGTGGGTGGAACTGCTTCAGTAACTGATGGTAAAGACCGAACAGTTTTGTGTGTGTGTATACACGCGCGTGCATGCCAACCGCTCCAGTAACTGATGGTAAAGGCTGAACAGTTTTGTGTGGGGGGGGGGGGGGGGGGGGAGGAGAGGGGCTGGCAGGCAATTGCTCCCTTTGAACTCAAGCATAGTACATACACGTGCAACTACTTCTAATGTACAGAAATGATTTTCACATATTGTCAGGGATGGGAAGTCAACATTTTAGTCCAATGGACTGGTGTAGGGGGCCGAAACCACCACCTTGACATGAACAGTGTAGTTTCAAAATATGCTACAGAAAATTAAACGCTATAAACATCATCATCATCATCAAGTGCCCTGACAGCTGGCGTAGGCGTTCATGGCTCTCCACAAATCTCAGTCATTGGTGTTCTGGATCAACTCTGCTGCTGATATTCCTCCATGCCACCGTCTCAATCCGTCCACCTCTCTCTTGGTCTGCCTCTGCCCCTCTTCGCCTCAATCTTTCCAGTTGTCATGATGTTCTCCAATGCCTCTCTTCTCATCACATGACCGAAGAAAGCTGTTTCTCTTTTTCTTATTGTTGTATATAATGTTCTTATTTCATTAGCCTGTTTCAGGCTATAAACATATAACACCAAATAACGCAATTAAAGCCATAGTTACACTATTTTCTAGTGTACCATCTTACGTCATCTTCTCTCCCTATTCTGTAAATTTCAGCCAGGGGCAATAAATATATTTCTCCACTGTTAGAGTAATTGTATTGTGTGTGTTTCTTCTTCATGTGCCGTGTCTAAAGCAGACATAAGGTATGGCAACTCAATTCATCTGTCGTCTGATATTTTAATAAAGTTAACATTCTTATACGAGGGCGAGTCAATAAGTAAGTCACACAGTTCTGTGGGATGGCAGGTAAATGTAGTTGGTGTTTTCTACAGGTGTCATTAGGTGACAGCAACTTCAAACTTTATATTCCTGTTCGTCAGGTGGCGCTAGGTGTCTTATGTGCATGCACAGCGCATAACCAAAATAGCGACTGTACTTACAGAGTGTTCACCCAAAGAGCTACTTGCTGTCGTGTGTTTTTTGTGGGCAAAAGGACTGCCTGCGAAGGACATTCATAAGGAAATGCTTCCTGTTAATGCTGACTACCAGCCTGAATCAAAGCGTGCTTCAATGCAATGGAAACATCCTTCTTTGCCTTGTGCCCAAAAATTCAAGGTTATGCCATTAGCAGGGAAAATTATGCTGACAGTGTTCTGGGATTGTGAAGGCGTGCTTTTAACCAATTTCAAGAAGAAAGGTGACAATGTGAATTCTGAATCATACTGTGAAGTTCTATCAATGCTTCATGATGCAATTTGAAGAAAACGTCCAGGACTGCTGACTAAAGGAAGGTTGCTTCTTCATGACAATGCTTGACCACATACGGCTCGATTAACTCAGGAGAAAATTAACCAACTAAGGTGGGAAGTTCTGGAACATCCACCTTACAGCCCCGACTTAGCCCCTAGTGATTTCCACCTTTTTGGTCCACTGAAAACCCATTAGCGAATGACGCCAAAATTGAATATGAAGTGAAAACATGGTTTAGAAAACAGAGCACACAGTTCTATGCAGCTGGTTTGGGATGACTGATAAAGCGATGAGATAAGTGCATCAATGTTGGTGGAAATTTTGTTGAGAAACAATATATAATATATAAAATAAAATATTCATTTTTCTACAGCCATTTGTAACTTACTTATTGACTTCCCCTCGTATTATGACTTGCTGCCCAGCCGATAAACTTTTCACATACATCTTTCTCTTTCTCTAGCTCTCATCCATAGTTGCTCCCCACTAAAAGGCTATGGAAGTTATGGTAGTAATTAAAGCAATAACATGGCTCGAGACACAGACATTCAATAGGGCATGTTTCCTTAGCGACTCAATAAGCATGCTCAAGAGGATAGAGATGGGGTGGATCTGAAGAGAGTGGTTGCTGTCTCTGGAGCAGTCTCGGCTGACAAAGATTAGTTTCATCTTCGTGCCAGGGCATGCGGGAGTACAAGGAAATGAGCGGGCTGACAAGCTCGCAGGTAAGGCTAAGGTGGAGGGCGGATGCGCCTTGGACCAGGCTGACATTCTGAATGCTCTACGAGAAGTAAGACTTGTGTGAGAACCAAGTGATGACTGTGAATCTACAACCATGGTCAGACTGCGAGAACAGCAAATCAAAAGAGGGGTGGCCAACCAAGAGCACTACGCAGGAAGCCAAAGAAGATCGATAAACCAACACAGAACTGGTGTCGTTAGCCGCTACACGCTGCGGGATTTGCTGAGGAGGGGATCCGAGCACTTATGGACTGAATGGTTGATGTGCAGTGAGGATAATCTGTCGACTAACTAATTAACTAACTAAAAGGCTAATTTCTTTATTCCATCCCTTCTGTTGACACAATAGTTAAAAACTAGTGTTCACTTATGTTTTGGTTCAATTGTCAGCCTTTTAATGTTATTTAATATCACCTTGGATTAATGGGTTGTATTCATTGACTATCTGCACACACGTGAAAGTAGCTACTACTGCTCCAATCACCTCCTCTGTTTTAAGTCACACTAAGAGAATCTCAGCTCAGTGCATGACTAATGTTGCACCCGGTGTACATACCAGGATCAAACGTTATGATTATTCCTTTTATTAATAGAATTTTAAAAATTAAAAGAACTTCAGCCAGAGCGGTGACCTATTTGGTTTTATGTTTGTGGTCCATCTACTGAGAATGTTAAATATCTGCAGCATGCATGCTGGATCATGATCTTCTTATAGGTTCCTTTGGTAGCATTGGACTATACATGTAACTAGTTCTTCTTCTTCCTCTTTCAAACTTAGATCTCCACATTGATGTCTGTAATAAAAGTAGCGTATTGGAAAGATCGGGTTATGTGATGGTTTGTTCCATGCTTGGATGCTTATGACACATTAGGAGGATGGACGATGGTAGAATACCAAAGTACATCTTTTTTTGGTGAATTACAGATGGGTAAAAGATCTTGGGGTTGGCCTCTACTACGGTACAAAGATGTACATGTGTAAATGGAACATGATTGATACAAGCATTGATTTTGCACATTAGGAGCAAGTCGCCACTGATCGCATTACATGGAGGGCAAAGATCAGGAATGGAATAAAGACAAAAGAGAAAATGATTGAATATAGGTCACACACTGAGTGTGTGAGATGTCAGTTGGTACGTGATGGTGGAAATAACCATGTGTTCACATATATACATGGTGGACGAACATTTACCACTCCAATTGGTCTGATCAGTCACATTCGCTACCACCATGGCTTCCAGTTATTATGCCTTTTTTGAAGCACAATGTAAAAATTTATCTGTCAAGGCCGCCAGGTTCCTATTTAGGAAGCCAGTTTCAGAACTATTTCTTTCAATGTAGTTATTGTGGCAATTTGTGTATCAAAGAGAGTCACCACCTCAGTACCATGCATGCTTGTGTATTGATTATATTTATCTCCTCGTTCATAGCAAGTTGTGTGTTTCAGATGGTGGTGGAATTAGCACAACTTTGCTGATAATAATCCTGGCAACAGTCATAGGAGGACTGTTTCTTGCAATGGGTGTCACACTTCTTTGTTACAGGTAAATGTAAATTGTGATGTTTTTGTTAAAATTGTTAATAGCTGTTGGCTTAAGTAACAGAATTGTTAAAGAACCAATGGCAATTTATGATACTCTTAACTCATCCTGTAACAGGTGTTTTGCTGAACTATTGGACCTGCTAAAAAGTTTATCGAACTCTTGCCATTTCTTCTGCGTCATGCACCCACACTCATGCCCAAGTATCCTATGTAAGTCTGACCCCTGTTTCTTCTTCCAGGAGCATGCCTTCCATCACTGTTCTTTCCTAGCCACTGACATTTAATATGGCCAAACTATTTCAGTGTCTGAGATATACTGTTTATGAAACAGTTTTCTTCATTGTTCAGATCTGAATTTTTCATCTTCTTAGTCCATGATATTCTAAGAACTTTTCTGTAATATTTTAGCTCAAAATTCCCTAATTTTCTTTAGTGATTGTGAAATGGCCCATGAATCACATCCAGATTTTGCCACAGGAAAGATGCATATTTAAGAAAAACTGTGACTTGTACTCGTTAGGTGGTATTGTGTCATAGGTTCTTAATACTGTTTAACTTCTGCATGGTTATGGCTAAACTGCGTTTGACGTCTTTCAAACAGTTCCCATTATTGCTGATTATGGATGCAAGATTGTCAAAGATTGTGACATTTTCAATTTCTTCATTGTTGGTTGTGATCTTTGATTGGCGTGTCATTTTGTCTGTGTGACTTGAGTTAACACACAAAACAGATTAAAGGGTATTAGATATAAATAAGGACATTGATGTTCTATTCTAAATAGGGCACTTAAACATTGCTGGAGATTTCATAGGCTTACATTTTTCACCTTTATTAAAATGAGGACTCTTGGTCTTAAATTTAAAGAAATAAATATGGCGTGTGATTATGATTCCTAGACTGAAACATATATATGTATGGTTGTTCCTTTGTTTTAACCTTTAGATGTCATTAAAATATTGTTTGTTTGTTGAAATGATACATTTATTTGATCAGGTATAAATACAGATAGAAAATAGCACGTTGTATTTTGTCATTGAAGGTGTTAATGTAATCATGTTTTTCTTTTTAATAGGAGAAGAAGCCCAGTTAAAAGTATTCCAAAGCAAGGAAACCATGATACCTCTAGTAAAAATAGGAAACGGAACAGGTATGTGTTCTTTTTTTAAAATCATTAACTCTGTTATAAATGTAATTAGCTCAAAATTAGTGCAATAGTGCATTTCTCTCTGATAGTTTTATTGAAGTTTTATCAACTCGACCGAAGATCTTTCACATTAAATTTAAACATAAGGTGCAAATGTGAATTTTCTCATCACAATTTAATTATTTTTTTGTTTGTTTTTCTAGCTGGTATTTGATTATATAATTTTCAATTTTTATTTTCCTTTCAGGAGAAAGAAAAGATGGGGCAGAAAAAAGAAGTGGACCTCCAGTGAAGAGGAGAGTGAAATGAGTGAGCTGCCGCCACCACCAATCATTGTGATGGACCCAGGAAGCATCATGCCAGAGAAGGGCATCTTGAAGAACTCTTCAGCTCGTCTCACAGCCATGGACAAACGAGGCAGCA
This sequence comes from Cepaea nemoralis, assembly GCA_014155875.1. NCBI lineage: Eukaryota > Metazoa > Mollusca > Gastropoda > Stylommatophora > Helicidae > Cepaea > Cepaea nemoralis. The sequence continues at coordinate 78,707 of JACEFZ010006885.1, read as the reverse complement.
TAGACTCAAACGGTGTGTCAAATGGGGATCAGGATAGCGTTGGTCCTTACATGTATGATGACGGTGAAGATGCAGAAGCTGAAGAAATCCGCAATATTTTTCGCGCGGAGTCCACTGAGAATATGGATCACCTGCAGGAGTCTGCTAGCTTTGACTTTGTTATACCTCCTCCCCCGCATCCTCCACCACCTCAATTCCCTCTTCCTGATTACTATCCATCCCCAGCATCATTACGAAAGTTGGGTCATTTTGAATCAGGAGTGATGCCGTCCTATGATCACTATGAAAATCCTTATGGACTCACATCACAGCAGATACAACTGTTGCCTCAGCAGCTACCCACTTGGCGCACAGCATTACCTCCTCAAACCCTTTCGCCTCCACAGTCTCGAATTGTCAAACTTAGAAATCTCACTGATTATATGCACCAGCTAAACGGCAAAGCCACCATTGATCTCTCCCCTTCCCCAGATGATCCTACAAGCCAGCAACTGTCACCGTCCACTTGTACCTCCGAAGATGTGCGCAGCAGTGAAACTGAACCTGATGGCATGACAAACAGAACATCGCACTCGGACCACAGCCCCACTTCTGTGACCAGCAGCTCCACCCAAAACACAGCTGGGCCAAGCTTTGGCAACCTCAGTCAGTATCTCTTGAAGCGAAATGATGCAGGAAACAAAATGAATCCTGGAGAAGAAAACGGTCAGAATGGTGCTCATAATAAACTAAAGGACCGTTTTCCTCATGGGGTTGATTCAGGGACCAGCCGTGATCATTTTTTACACCATAATGACCTTAATATTGGTTATCGCTGCAGAAATGTCCCAAAATCTACAGACCACTCTTCAGTTGACATGCCGCCACCAATGAATCCAATTAACATCCGCAACATATTTGCCTTAGGACACACCCCAGGATCTACTGTAAGCAGAGACAGTAATAATACCTCCCATGGGAGCTTAAACGGCGACAGCAATTCCTTTGGTGGTACAGGAAACTATAAAAACAGCTATGACAAGAGTTCTGGCTATGGTAGTGAGCAAGATCATGAACGATTCAGTGTAGACGGCAACTCCCGCTCAGAGTCGCATTCCCGCTCAGAATCATTGTCCAGGTCACACTCTGTCTCCCCACCCAGTTATAGTGCAGTTATACGCACTGGACCTAACCGAATTCAGCTGGTGCCTGCTGTCCAGTTATTGGAAGAAGGTAGAGAAATTGAAGGCATTCAGCAAGAACTCAATAAAATTTTAGAAAATCTGCCTCGCATCAATGCAGGCTCATTTGAGAGATCTCCATTGCAATCAGGTACCACTCCAAGCACGCCTTTGACTGGACCGTTGCCAGTCAGTAGACCTCTGAAGGATGAATCAGGTGACAATGGGACTCCGTGCATTGACAGAAGTTTAGAAGAAATCCCAGCCCACATCTCAGACAAGAAATCTGGATGGTCTAGTAAGGCGAGGCGGCCAATCAGTGTGGCTGTTCAAGGCAAGGTCTCTGGACACTCCACCAACAGCAGCCAGGAGGAAATACAGTCCCTTATTGGAAAGTGAATGCACCCCAAGATGGCAATATGTAAATCATTTTCTGCCTCATTTTTGTCATTGCACGTAACCCATGTTTGTTATCTTCCTACTCCTTCGCTCATACTGAGCATTGTAACCTAGCACAACAACAGTCTGAGTTCATTTCCCATTTGAGAAGGAAATTCCTCCCACCACTGGCAGTTGATGGATTGGGCTTAACTCGTTAAAAACTTTTAGAAACTGATGGTGCTAAGACTTCTTCATGCAGTCTACATAAAAGATCACATGTGGGTCTGAGGTGGCAAGGAAGAGAACTGGGTATCCCACCTCATGATGCAGCGACCTGGTAATTAGGAAGTTTTATCCTGATCACACACGGCATTGGCATTGTGGTTTAAGTTTACATCAGTGTCTTTAAAATGTGGTACAACAAAAATACAGTACAGAAATATTGTTAAGTTGTTAGGTAGATAGCAGAGAACACGTCTAGTTGCAGTCATATGTATATTTTATGATAAGTTATCTTCACTATGTCCTGGTCCTTTTATTAAAATTAATAAATGCCTACTTCTAAACAATGCCAAATTTCTGGATGGTTGTCAGTAGTGTAAGTAATGTGAATTCTGAGCTGCATGTTTTGTCAGCTGATAGTGTGAAGATGATCCTTGTAACTGCATGCATTTTGAGAGGGATTCCCATATATATATATATTGGAGCTGTAGTAGTGTAGAGGCTAGTGATAGGCTTACTAAAATAATGGGCCATTGTTTAGTCCTCAGTAGTAGCAAGATTAGAGTGACTGACACAAAGTGAATGTTGACTAAGTGACAGATAGAGTGGCTATGGTTGTGTCTAGGGTATGTCCTTGTAACAATGTGATGTTGAACAACAGATTAATCAAGATGCATCACCACCAAACACCAGTCAGTGAACACGCGTTAATTTGCGCACATAATATTCCTTTAATTCTGAATTAACACAGACACATGTAACATATAAATCCAGGAACAATAATTCTCTAAGAATATATCTCCATCCCAATGGAACACGTCGAATAACACTGCCTCTCAAGGCTACTAAAATCTCGTCCCACACGACAGGTATACTAGCCTCTCTCTAGGCCCGACTCAAAGTAACCCACTATGGGTCTCGAATTCCACTCACTATCCCTGGAACCCACAGTGCGGAGTTATCTTCCAAACTCCGTCACAATTCTTCACTTTATCAGACCACGACCTTCTCCTGGTCTGGTCTACACTCAACTCCCTCTCAGCTCGGAGTCCAAACCTCAACTGCCCCCCGTCAGTCTTTGTCCCTCTCTTTTCAACAATTCTATCCCCCACATTGCTTCACACACAACACACAATCTCACTGCTTCAACTGTCTGCCTCACCTTTATTTTAGCCAGCTGACTTGTTCTCAGCTCTCCCTTTCAATTACTGTCTTCTCATTCACGCCCTCTGGGGGACTTACTATCCGCCCTATTTTATCTCGTGAACTGTTTATCTTGTACGGCCACTCACCTTAATTTCAATGACCACAGGCATGTGACACTACCCCACCCTCAAAAGAAAACATCGTTTTCAAATGTTGGGAGACTAAAACTTATTAAATATGTGACCCAGACACATTGCCTGGGTAGCCCTAAGTATGGCTGCACCTTACTCTAGCTACCACATTACATAATACATCAAATACTCATAGTAAACTCCCATATTCCCCACACATAAATACAACCATCTTTCTATCTTTTGTATCAATGCATGAACTAATACATCACATAATAATAATAATACATCATAGAAAAGCATTATACTTATGTACCCACAGGTCTCTTACTACTTCACGACCACACAATACTATTTGTGTACCGACCCTATATCAGGTGGTTCTGTTCTTGCATTAACCCACCTCTGATTCCTGTCGATGCTGTGTCTACCTTTCATGTACCCATCACTCATGGTACCTCTACAATTACAACATCTGTTTGTTATCCCTAGCCCTGGGTCAGTAATGTCGCGACAACTCTTTTGACCTGACTCAACTTTCCTATCTGTATATTGCACCGTTACACTTGAGTCTCTGTTTAGTCTGAACTCTTTATTCAATCTTGGCCCATATATCTGGCACCTTTCTTTCTGCTGCATACGCCTTATGCCTATGTGCCCTGCACATGCACTATCCTGAGCTGTTCTAGTATATCGGTGTCTGTGTGCTAAAGGTACTGCTACTTGCCCACGTGCAGTTCCACTATCTGAAAAGCGGCGAGTAAGAACATTGTTCTTCCTCTCGAAGCACCATCTACCTTTCTTTGACTGCCTATGTTCTACTCTCCTACACCCTTGGGAACATTTGTTCAGAGTAGTATCTTGTCTCTGGGAGTCACTAGCACTATATTTGGGATCCATTCTCATCTGCTCAGCTGTACTATCCTTGTCCTGAGTTCCTGTGTCTACTTCAAGTGCCTCTTCTACCTCAGCTATACTCTCTAATTTAGGTTCTCTTGTGGTAACTACCTCATTACTGCTTACACTATATTTTTGGTCCCAATAAACTACTTCCTCTTCTGTACACTCTTTAACTCCTATAACATTTCCTATGATGAGATCTGCCACTGGTGAGTCTAAAACACATGCTGTCACTCTTCCTGTTATGTATGGTGTTTTTACTGTTATCACGGCTATTGGGTAGAATTCTACTGTCCCATTAAATGTTATGGATCTAATCTTTTCTCCTGTATAATCCGAGGGATGCACTAAACCCTTTCTCACCCCGATGGACGTACATCCGGAATCCCTAATTGTTAACGCTGGCCTATCATTAACAAACCCATGATGCATCTTCAGACTTCCTCCTTCATGCACTGCTGATCCTGCTTTAACTGTGTGACCACATATTAAGACTGGCTGACTGTCTTTTTCAAAAAGAGGTTTGCACCCACTACAATCTTCATTGTTCAGCATCTCAATTACTTGTGCTGCATTTGAGTGCTCTGTTTCTCTCATCCTACATTGATGACTGACATGCCCGTTCCTTCCACATTTGAAACAAGTGATCTCCCTTTTACTGTTGTTCGTTGGTCCATCTGATGGTTGTGCATCACAATCTGCCATTTTGTGTCTCCAGCTCCCACAATTCCAACATCCGGCATAATTTGGACGTCTCTGGAAGTTCCCTCTTCTATATGGGTACCGTCCTACTCTACCAACATTGTTTCCTCGGAAACCATTATCTTGAAGTTCTTGCTGCTCACCTTTCTGTGCTGCATCCACACTTTTCGCCCTTGGTCTGATGACTGGATTCTGGTCCTGTTTAGTGTACGCTGCACAGACTATTTCCTCACTCATTAGTTTCCCAATAGAACTGTTAGGATGTGCAGTCATATAGTTTTGCCCTAACTGTGACATTGTGTCTATGTCCTTTGGCTTCCGTTCCTCAAAGAACGCCACTAAATTAGAATTGCATGCAGATACTACCTTGTCTCTTAACATTAGATCTACTAATTTATTAAAATCTTTCCCTACTTCTGCAAGCTCCATCCATTTGTTAAATGTATTCTTTACAGTGTTAACAAAATCTGTGAAATCTTGATTTGTCTCTGGCACTAACTGTCTAAACTTTGTTCTATATCCATGTTCAGTTAGTTGGAACTTTGTCAGCAAACGTTGACGTAAGATAGTGTAGTTGTTTCTTTCTTCTACAGGTAAATTGAACATGGTGTCTAGTGCCTTGCCCGTAAGAAATTCGCCAAGTCGCATCCCATACTCTTTCTCTGGAATACCTAACGCTTTGGCTGATGCCTCGAACCTGGCCAAATAATTTTCAAGTTGGTCCCGGTCTGTAAAATATGGCAGTTTTAATCTCTGTGACGACTGCGACGGTCTTCTGCTTTCCTCACTTTGACCTTTCGAAGATAGTTCTAGTTTTCTTAACTCGATTTCAGCTAGTTTTACTTGTGTCTCTTCCTGTAGACGCTTGTTTTCTATTTCAGCTAGTTTTACTTCCTGTAGGCGGTTGGCCTCGAGTTCTGCCTGTCTCTGTTCTCTTTCGGCTTGTCTCTGGTCTCTTTCAATCTGTTGTTGTTCTTTTGCTTCGGCATACTCTTGTAACTCTTTACCCTTCAGGCCTATTCGTTCACCTGCTTCAATATATTCCATTAAAGTAGGCATCTTGTACTTGTGGACACGTTGCTGTCTGTCAGCCAACTATAAATGTGACGACTCTGCTGTTAGTCTTTGTGTCACTTCCCTAAGTACACCCGCACTCCCTGTGTACGTAAATCCGTAGTGCTACAATATCACTCTGTACTCACCCAGTCACTCTATAAGCACTAGGTAGTGAGGGGGGAATATAACTATACTCCCTCCTATATATATATATATATATATATATATATATATATATATATATATATATATATATATATATATATATATATATATATCAAATAACTGTAGAACAATTCCTGGAAATAGTTGTAAACATACATATACATACACAAATGGATGATACACACTAACTGCGAACTATTAAACGCTAGACGCATAGGCCGGTGAAACGCAGACGGATGATTACATAGAAATAAAAACCACTGACATAAACATGCCCATGAAAGACCATACCGTGCGCATAATATAAACTGACAAATACCATCTAGATAGAAGATGTATTAACATAAGCATTACAACAATACCATATATCCAAAGAACTCAAATATTATATGTAACAGTAAAGAGAAAACAGTAAAAAGAACAAATATAAAATGAATAATGTACATAGATCTGACGTAGACACTTGGACACCATGTATAATGTCGAGACGACCCAATGCCACAGCACAAAACAAACTGACTCGTCAGCTGTCTCTCAACCAATACAATGTGCACCTAGAAACTTCACCTTTGCTCTGTCTCCCGCATTTCGAGAAATAAAGCAAAAATATCCTACTTATTACGACCACTGGACCACATACAAATATTTACGTAACGCACAACAACAACAATACTTAGGACGATGAGAACAACAGAAGCAAACAAGGGTTGCCGACACCAATGCGATGGTAGAATCTTAAAAAAGTCCTTAATTTGTTTTCAATAGTCTCCGAAAATCGCCTGGAAATGTTTGTCGGTTACTGTTTTGAAAAGATTACGACGTTAGCTTCCCACAATGAATTAAAGTTCTGATGCGTTGTCACTTTTTGTTGACGTGGTGACACGATTTTCGACTGTCGTAAAAGTTGAAGATGATGATAATTATCCCAACGCCTTGTATCTTCACAGTCCGTAATGTTTTTGTAACCCTCCCTGTAGGGATGGCCTGTGATTGTATAATGTATGTGAACGCTCTTGTTTTGCCAGAAATATTGGGTTTTCGTTGCGTTTTGGGGAGCCGAAAATACCTTTAAAATCAATGAATGTTTATCTGCGTAGTCACTGTCGCTTTGAAGTGATGGTATGGTTTCACTGTTGCTGACCCGGTTAAACCAACGAATAGCAGAAAATGATCACGCGCTTTAAATCCGCTTCGCAAGTCTTTTTTGGTGAAAAAATGCGCTCATATTTGCGAAGACGGCACCTGAATGACTGTTGTGGTTTGTTTGCCGATGATGACACACACACACAAAGACGTTAAACGTAAATCCTAGTTTCAGTAGAAACCCAACGTGTTATTCTCCGTGGAAATTTTTCCGTCAAATTCCCTGGTTCTCGGCCTTGACTCACAAGGTCATCTCTGTTAGTACCTCAGTGTACTACAATCTTCACTGACTGCGAACAAAGTAATGTCCGGAACTTTTCCGTTATCCACACATACTTCGCTGTCCTCGTAAACAGCACTGACCCTCTTGTCAACCCAATTTGTCCGTGGCGACTCACAATTTCCACCGTCGTTTTACCTGTGGTGAATTCTTAACCTATCGCCCTGCAACCACCCTGTGCTTTGTCCTCAACACACACACAAGATATCTCACCACGCCCAGGACTTCCCAACGAAATTGCTCACTGTCATAAATCCTGTCTTCGTCACACCCACACGCACCTGTCAGAATATCATCTTGCCAGTATCATGGCGCCGACTTTTTGTCCTGTTCACTTGACCTATAAACACACGCGCCTGTTTGCGTTAATTTTCTGACGTCCCTGATAGCCGAAGAAATACTGCCTGGTATCCAATTTACCTGTCCTGACCTTCTCGTGACCTATGTGCTACCCAGTTCCCGCACGGAAAAAACCCAGTGTTTATACCGTGGACACGCTCCGCTGTCCACCCTTTCTCTCTCTCTGAGTGAGAAGTGTTATTTTTATCTGGTTTCTCGTGGACTCTGTATTAATTCTCCGACACTTTTGAAATGCGCTGTCTACTGAAAATGGTGTTTATTCTTGACAGGAGAGCTCTCATTATTGTTGTTGTAATTGGGCATCCGACTAATGTCTCTGATGTTAGTGTTCTCTCTAATCGACGAAGCCTCCCAGATACTCCTTACTAAGCGACGAGCGCCCAGATGTTCTTGATCGGACGTAGCCCTCAGAAATCTACTCTGTCACAAAGTGAATGTTGACTAAGTGACAGATAGAGTGGCTATGGTTGTGTCTAGGGTATGTCCTTGTAACAATGTGATGTTGAACAACAGATTAATCAAGATGCATCACCACCAAACACCAGTCAGTGAACAAGCGTTAATTTGCGCACATAATATTCCTTTAATTCTGAATTAACACAGACACATGTAACATATAAATCCAGGAACAATAATTCTCTAAGAATATATCTCCATCCCAATGGAACACGTCGAATAACACTGCCTCTCAAGGCTACTAAAATCTGGTCCCACACGACAGGTATACTAGCCTCTCTCTAGGCCCGACTCAAAGTAACCCACTATGGGTCTCGAATTCCACTCACTATCCCTGGAACCCACAGTGCGGAGTTATCTTCCAAACTCCGTCACAATTCTTCACTTTATCAGACCACGACCTTCTCCTGGTCTGGTCTACACTCAACTCCCTCTCAGCTCGGAGTCCAAACCTCAACTGCCCCGTCAATCTTTGTCCCTCTCTTCTCAACAATTCTATCCCCCACATTGCTTCACACACAACACACAATCTCACTGCTTCAACTGTCTGCCTCACCTTTATTTTAGCCAGCTGACTTGTTCTCAGCTCTCCCTTTCAATTACTGTCTTCTCATTCACGCCCTCTGGGGGACTTACTATCCGCCCTATTTTATCTCGTGAACTGTTTATCTTGTACGGCCACTCACCTTAATTTCAATGACCACAGGCATGTGACAGTGACAATATTAGTTTATGACCAATGTAGTTCTGGGATAAACTCAGCCCCATAAAATAGGTATGTAAGATTTATCTTCCTAGATGACCAAGGTAGTATTGATTGTATTGCCCATAGTTGGCTGTTTTGGTCACGTAAAGACCAACTGCCAAAGGTTATTGTGCTAATAGAGATCTGGTCACAAAATCAGGCTGTTTCTAATAGTGGAGGGTTTCTTTAACCTAATTAGAAGGCCGGGAAATAAAAGGTGAAATTCCCCTCTTCCATGCCATTGTGGCATTTAGGGAATATGTTTCTAGACCTATATTTATTATGGCACTCAATTGGTAATGTGATCAGTATCATTCCAGCTGTCTTACTTCCCACATTTTTCTTGCTTATTGTTTTAACAGAAGGAAATTAAACTCAAAGTCACCAGGTCAAGAGGTGTTTGTACTAGCCACTACTCTACTGCAGTTCCATTTAACATCTTGTAATAGCGGCTGCGTTTGTCATAATGCATTGGCATTATTAAACCTTTATTCTGCTCACAGAACGTAGGGTTATAATAGTTGCTCTCCATTAATTTCTATTTTGGTCTTGTTTTCTTAAGCAGAGCTTATGTCATTCCTATCATGTTAGTGTTTTCTATATAATTCTTCCTAAAGTTCTGTTTGATGTTTCCATTATTTCCTTACTCAGTGGGCTCCCTTCCAGGACATTTCTTGCTGTTTCTTTGTTCTTTACGTGCTGCATATCTAATCTATCACATGTTCACTCTTTCAATTTTAGCAGCATTGATTGTATTAGTTCTCTATAATTGTTTATTTATTACAGTTTTTGGTCAACAGTCCGGATAATCTATTAGAGGTATCAGTTAATAGTTACCTGCAGGCCTTCTTTCTTGTCTGTTTTGTCTGAACTGATGTCCATGTGATTAGGATGCTGGACACATTGTAGGACCCAGGTTCTCCAGTAAGTCAAGGGATTTGTATCTGTCAGACATTCTATTATGAGCACCAATGCCAGCTGCTTAGGCAAGCTGCCATTATTTCCTCAGTCCTTCAAATGCCTTCCTGGCATACACTAGTAATGATATTAAGCTCTGCACAAATCTGTTTTACAATGCAGTCATGTGTTTGTGACTCTCTATCCAGTCTTGTTATAGTAAGGACATATGGAACTGTAAATAGTATGAAGAGAGGACCATATTTTTAATGTAACTTTGTCTTTACAGTACATTCATGGTAAAAATGGGGTCAGTTTTTGACTGTTGTGATATAGAAGTCTGCAAGTGTAGGTTGACATTTCTACCTGTTTTAAAGCACAATTATCATTTATTCACAGTTCTCATTGTATTCATCACTGCAATAAACCTTTACATGATGTCATTTTAGTAAAATGTTTTGCGTGTTTATTACATGAATGCATTTAATGTCAAATCTCATATATAAAATGTGGTGTATGCATTAGTTTTTAATGTAGGAATTGTTTACTGCGATTTGTGTCTGCCATTTTGTTGCTGTGCTTTTCTTTATATTTTTATGATACTTATGTATGTGCTGTATGAATTGTTTAAACTACATTTCTTTTAAGCAAAATACGGCAGTATTATAGTTTCTTATCTTTATTTGGTTTACATTTATTGTCTAGGACATTACAAATGAAAACGGAACTTTTCTTTTTTGAAATTGATCTCAGGTTAGTGTTAGCATTATAATAAGAAAATGCAAAATATAGTTAGGACATTTAGTGCTTCATTTATGAGGGAAGAAACTCTATTCACATAATAATTTTGTGTACAGTTGCCTGTATGCATGTAAGTGATGCTGAGATTTTAATGCAGCCAAAATGCCCACACAATAACCTGCCTTATCAAAACAGACTTCCCTTGTACATATAAAACTTGACAAGAAACCTCATTTAAATTATTATCTTGTCCAAATGCTTTGAGTGTGGTGACCTTGTTTGTGGAGGTACTTCAACATGCAGTATCTCTGTTGCATCTGTGAATATAGTATTTTTAAGGAATGATTCTGCATATATGTATAACAACTGTACTTCTGAGATTTGCAGTTATATTTCAGTATGAAAGCTGTGTCATTTTGGCACAGGTACATTGTGAATTATGCCATCAATACCTCCGATACTGCCCCAATTACCTCGACTAGTCATGGTGCCATATGAAGATGATGTGCACTTGTCTGTTGATCACCACGGAAAAAAAGAGTATTTTTGAAAAACTTCACAGGTCATGAATTCATACCTGTTGATTTGTGTACATTAGCATCTTATTTCTCATCCAAGCCATGATGGCAGAATGATTAGTGCATTGGTTTGCTGGTTCAGTGGTCCAAGTTCAATCCATTCCACGGCAGATAAGGAAATCTTGTACTGACTGGTGTAGATCTGGGGTCGCCCAGCTTTGTTACATTGGTATCTAATGTCTCCAGAAAATTACATTTAGCCATTCAGTAATTGCAAATTAAGGACCCAAAACCATATTTCCAGTATGTCTTTCTGTCCCAGGAAATTGTTTTTCACCTCTTTCTATACCAAGGTATGTTAGTCCCGTAACACAACATAAGTCTACTCTATAAACAACCGTTATAAAGAGACAAGATGAGGACTAAGAACTAGAGTGTTAAAGATAGACAGACAACATCAAGATATGTTCAGGATATAGTCTAGTAGAATGTGAAATGAACATTCAGGATAGTCTAGTAGCACAGTGGTTTTCAACCGGTGGGGAATTTCTGAATTAAGATTATTTCAAGATCGTGTTAATACAAGAACCGATTACTTGATATTGTTTTTCCCTCCATACTTTACAGTTCTTACTTCTCGCCCTTCTGAAATTTGTTTTATAACATAAGTAGACCTGCAAATCATGTTTTATGTAGACGTCTAGACTTGTTCTAATATGTGTTATTAAATTTAGCTTCCATTTTTACATATACTGTGTGTGTGTGTGGGGGGGGGGGGGGATTAATAGGGAGGAAATATGAAAAAAGGGGGGGGGGGGGTGGAAATGACGTTCTAAACATATGGTGTCAGGTTGTATGGGCCAAAAAAGGTTGAGAACCACTGGTCTAGTAGAATGCACAATGAACATTCAGGATACAGTCTAGCAGAATGTACAATGAAAGTTCAAGATACAGTCTAGTAGAATATACAATGAACATTCAGGATAGTTTAGTAGAATGTACAACGCAGGCTCAGAATATAAACTGCTGGAGATGATGACTGCCAATCTTCACCAGAGATGGTGCTGAATGGTGATCATCCCTAAGAGCTTCATCAAATTCATCCATTCGCATGTCCTGTGCAGTTCTTTACTCCAATAACAGCCTTTCTACGTTTCTCTCTATCATAAGCCATACGTTTCTGTTGGTGTCATGTGTAGATTGTGTCTCACACCCTGAATCCATCTGCGTTGTGGTCTTCCTCTTCTCTCCCTCTGTGGCACACACCCCACCACAGTTATCTTTTCCAAACAATCATGTCTTTTTTACATTGCCAGCACATTTAATTTTCCACAGTTATGATCCCGTGACCACTGAGCCAGCAAGCCAGCCTCTAGCCACTACACTGCCGCGGCAGCTATGACACTATAGGGTAGATCAAACCAATGTATTCCCTTAGTGAATGTAAATACAAAAACCAAAACATGTTACATGATTTATTGCATGGCATATTTCACTTTATCTCATCAGGCACATACTTCAGTTATATACCATAAGAAGTGAATCAGTGAATAATTCTTTGAAATTTGAAATGACCGTGGGGATAAAAGATGCTCCACATTTAAACATTACCTGTAACTATGTGTTTTAATTGTTTCAGCTAAAGTATTATTCATTTATTAAATTCATAAAATTGATATATAATTCTACAGATACACCTGATAAGATGCAGCGAAATATGCCAGGCGATAAATCATGCAACATATTGTTTGTGACTTCTGTGTTTAAACTGTAGGGTAGGTTGTCATGTGCCAATTGGTGCACAGTGAGTAAATACAACACGTTTCTGTGACAGAAGGCATTAGTCATAGTTCATCATGCCTGTAACAACGGTGAGTAAGTCAACAAAAACAGGAAGTGGAATTAGTCAGCTTGACAAGAACACAATCATAAGTGACAAAAAGACAATTCAACTACATCAATAAAACTACCCAAAAAGGTATAAAAGTTTCAGTTTTCAAATGTAGTTGTATTTTTTTTTATGACGCTAATACAACTACATATAAAAACTGAAATTGTTATACCTTTTGGGTAGTTTTGTTAATGTAGTTGTATTAGTGTCATTTTGTTTTTGTGTGCTGATGAAAGCTTTCTAGCTCCAAAATCCATTTGTAAAGCTAACCAATTCCACATTCTGTGTTTGTTGATTTACTCATTGTATTTTTACAATGTTACTGTATTTCTGCCCATTTAATCTCTGGAATGAGTGGTGAGTTGTGGGATAGATGAGATTTTAATGTGCTTGCTGTTGCTTTAATTGTTCCCACCAGCTGGTCAAATATTTGCTGGTGCTGTATTTAACTAGAACCATTCATTGGCAGCAATCTTCATAAGTATAACATATGTGGTGCTGTTTTTATCAGTAACATGAATTTATTGGATGTCGTTTGTGATGACTTTATACTGCATGCTAGCATTTATCATGCAGTATCTGTATATTCATGATGCATCAGTGAGATCACAATCTGTCATCGAGACCCTTTAAACATGATGTGCATTTTGGTTTTAGTAATGCTGGATTAATTAGAATTGACTGAAGATAATTATTGCCGTGCCCTTAAATGTTCTGCAGATTTCGATATATCATTATGTTTGAAAATTGTGGTTCACAAAGTGGGTGTTTTTATTGTGTGTGTGTGCCCACCTGAGAACAGATTTAGGGGACAGTGGGTGATAACATTTTGACTTTGTTGTAATACCAAGAAATTCTTCTTCTTCTGTTCACTTTAAATTTGTCTATATCTGCAATGTTGTCTTTTGTATGAATTTCACTATCTTTTTTAGTTTATTTAGTAGTCAATAGAATTTATCTTCCACTGTTGTTTCTCTGGGCCAGAAGGTTTGCCTTGATATGTTGTATTTTGGGCAATCTTGGAGTATGTGATCTGTTGTCTGCTGTGCCATTCCACTCCACATGTGCACAAGGCTGAATCGCCAATCTTGAATTTTGTATACTGCTGGATTGTGTCTTAAGAGAATTCAAATACAAATGATCAGCGTTAACGTCCAGGGTGTGACACAACTCCAAACAAATCCAGAAGCGTGTAACATGTAACGGCAATAAAACTTGAAGGCCGTCATTCATGTAATTGAAGGCATAATTTATTTGCCTGACATCAAGTCTTTTGCATCTCAAGACGATAAATCAAAAATATGGCAAGTTATGTTTACCGGGCCTGTAACTGCCAGGCAAGACGGTAATAACAGTAATATATAATAATATATATCGTTGAAGGTGCTAGACCCTAGTGACTATCAATTCATGTCCCGGTCCTTCTCTCATTCCCAGTCAGGATAGATTTCACTTTGCCATGACTTCTTAAGTTCCGTTGTGATAGGTTGACATCTGTCCATTATTTCGGGCCCATAGATACATATATCGTTAATGAATCTTCTCCTCTGCAATGTGTGTTGGCCATGATAACGTTGTCCTGCCAATAAATATCTTCCACGTTCGAGATAACTTCAACGTGCTGCCTTTCTTGTCCAGCTCTCTGATCTGAATGTCTGTTGTTGCTGACAATTTTTCTGACGTATATGTTTTCTACGTCAGGGTCTTGGTTTCTATTAATCTTTGGTTCGTGACTTTGTCACGACTATCTGTTTACGTCATATCAGTTGCGCTACTACTTGGCATATACCATGAAATAAATGTATGTATAAAACAATTATTCAACAAACAATAATTGAAGAGAGAACTTCTAAATGCAATCAAAGTTCAATAAATACAATATTTTGGGTACATAAAGAGGCATAATACTATGCTGAAAACCAGACTAGAGGAAATGAGGCATGCACATGTGCAAGAAGAAAGACAATGGTTGGAATGGGAAGATAACATTGAGAGATTATCTAGAGAGTGGATATTAGATGTTTTGTGTTGATGAGAGGCAGACTGTTAGAGATTCACTGCAACCTACCTTTATTGTGAAGATCACACATGATTCGATTTGTAGGAGTGCTAACGGTGTAACATAGGAGGTAACGTGGTGGCAGTCTGGCAGGGGTTCATGGATCACTGATTTATAGGAGTGTTGGTGGTGTAGTCTAGGAGGTATGGGGGTGGCAGTCTGGCAGGGGTTAATGAATCACCGATTTATAGGAGTGCTGGTGGTGTAATCTAGGAGTTATGGGGGTAGCAATCTGGCAGGGGTTCATGAATCACTCATTTATAGGAGTGCTGGTGGTGTAGTCTAGGAGTTATGGGGGTGGCAGTCTGGCAGGGGTTCATGAATCACTCATTTATAGGAGTGCTGGTGGTGTAGTCTAGGAGTTATGGGGGTGGCAGTCTGGCAGGGGTTCATGAATCACTCATTTATAGGAGTGCTGGTGGTGTAGTCTAGGAGTTATGGGGGTGGCAGTCTGGCAGGGGTTCATGAATCACTCATTTATAGGAGTGCTGGTGGTGTAGTCTAGGAGTTATGGGGGTGGCAGTCTGGCAGGGGTTCATGAATCACAGCATTTAAAAATAAAAAGATCTAATGACTTTTTTAAAATAGAAAACAAACATCCACAGACGCTTTCTTGAGGGAATTATTGATGTGTGTTGATCCAGACTTTCTGAAGTACTAGTAGGAATTATTCATGTGTGTTGATTCAGACAGACTTTCTGAAGTACTAGTAGGAATTATTCATGTGTGTTGATTCAGACAGACTTTCTGAAGTACTAGTAGGAATTATTGATGTGTGTTGATTCAGACTTTCTGAAGTACTAGTTATGGCCTCATACTTCTACAGATACCCCAGGGAAATAACAATTGGTAAAATATACCAGACATCATCAGGAGCAGTGCATTTAATTAAACATGATATTATGGGATTTGGGATCTGGGGCATAGTGTTTAGTATCTTGCCTGCCAAGACAGTGTCCCAGGTTCAGTCCCCAGCAGAGGCGGGGTATATTTTTTGTATGGCCAGCATGGCTCTGGTGTTAACCCAACCTCACCTTCCCATCTCATATATTATTGCCTTGAATACACGAGCACTACCTAGAATATGTGATCACTGCCTAGAATAGGTGATCATTGCCTAGAATATGTGATCACTGCCTAGAATAGGTGATCATTGCCTAGAATATGTGATCACTGCCTAGAATAGGTGATCATTGCCTAGAATATGTGATCACTGTCTAGAATAGGTGATCACTGTCTAGAATATGTGATCACTGCCTAGAATATGTGATCACTGCCTAGAATAGGTGATCACTGTCTAGAATAGGTGATCATTGCCGGAATATGTGATCACTGCCTAGAATAGGTGATCACTGCCTATACTATGTGATCACTGCCTGGAATATGTGATCACTGCCTGGAATATGTGATCACTGCCTAGAATAGGTGATCACTGTCTAGAATAGGTGATCACTGCCTAGAATATGTGATCACTGCCTAGAATAGGTGATCATTGCCTAGAATATGTGATCACTGCCTAGAATAGGTGATCATTGCCTAGAATATGTGATCACTGTCTAGAATAGGTGATCACTGTCTAGAATAGGTGATCACTGCCGGAATATGTGATCACTGCCTAGAATAGGTGATCACTGCCTATACTATGTGATCACTGCCTGGAATATGTGATCACTTCCTGGAATATGTGATCACTACCTGGAATATGTGATCACTACCTGGAATATGTGATGACTGCCTAGAATATGTGATCACTACCTAGAATATATGATCACTGCCTAGAATATGTGATCACTGCCTAGAATATGTGATCACTGCCGGAATATGTGATCACTACCTGGAATATGTGATCACTGCCTAGAATATGTGATCACTGCCTAGAATATGTGATCACTGTCTAGAATATGTGATCACTGCCTAGAATATGTGATCACTGCCTAGAATATGTGATCACTGCCTAGAATATGTGATCACTGCCTAGAATATGTGATCACTACCTGGAATATATGATCACTGCCTAGAATATATGATCACTGCCTAGAATATGTGATCACTACCTAGAATATATGATCACTGCCTAGAATATGTGATCACTACCTAGAATATATGATCACTGCCTAGAATATGTGATCACTGCCTAGAATATATGATCACTGCCTAGAATATGTGATCACTGCCTAGAATATGTGATCATTGCCTAGAATATGTGATCACTGCTTAAAACATATGATCACTGCCTAGAATATGTGAAGACCTAACACTCAACCCCAATGCAGTTTCTGCCATGGGACTATCTTTACATGTTTATATTGGGAATTGCCAGGTTTGCTTTATTTTTTAACTGAGCTGTGTGACCTTGGCATGCTTTCTAGAACAGACATTCATGTTTGTTTGGATATACTTAAGTTGCTATCTTAAATTATATCAAGATGTTCATGTTTCTTCTTTTTTTCCCCCCATGAATTTAGATCCCATCTCAATACATATTTAATTTGATTGGCTTTGATCAGTCACAGCCCTATAACAACTGTAGCAAATTCCAAATATCAACTGCAAAGTTCCACATATCAAGTTCAATGTTCAAAAGGCCAGATAAAAAGCTCTAAATATCTGATACAAAGTTCCAAGTGCCACCAGCCCAACAAAGTTCCCTACCACTACAGCTAATTATCAAAGGGTTTTATAATGCAGTATTCACTATATTATTGATACGAGAATAGATTACTTGGGATTAAAGATAACAAAAATTACACTATTTATTACTTCATTAGATTCGTGAATATTTTCCTCTTACATAGCTAAGACACATACATTCATGCTTACACATTAACTGAACCAGACTACCAACTTTACTTTCTTCCCGGCTTCTCTGTGTCTGAAACAGTAATGTACTGTATATATCAATGCAATCAAGTGTCAGATGACTGTGCAATATTCAAGTCAGCTGCTGTCAATATTGTGTTGATTAGCATGTTCCTGGTTTCTCTGAATCAGTGTCATAATATTAGAGCTATCACCTAATTAATTTGTTCATTTGTAGACATGTTTTCATTTATAAATTCATTTAGTGGTCAGTATATCAAATTGCCTAGAACATCAACATGGAGTTGATTGCATCATCCTGTAAAGGGTATGCACATTTTTAAATATATAGTTTATGTGTATAATTTATTCTGTACCATATACATTAACAAATTCACTCATTAATATATATATATGAATCCATTCATTCTTTTTTTTACTTCTATTAATTGCACATACTTATTAATATAATTCATATATTCATGTATACACACATTTGTGAAGTATCTTTGAGCATTTGTTAATACATTCATACATTAATCCATATATTTATAATTCATTTTACTTTGATAATGTAGCAGTTTGTATGTTAAGAATCCTATTTAGTTTGCCTAGTCAATATGGGAGTTGTAAGTATATTTCTAGTTACATTTGTCTCAAGAAATGTAAAATGTGTGAACTAATGAATGTAGCAATGTTTTTTATTTAGTCTACTTCTCTTTATTGTGTAATATGTGTGGGGTGTATTCAAGTCATTGTGTGTAAATGTTAATGTCTGTTTTGTGTCTTTTGTCATATCTGTTTATTTAGTTCTGTTGTTCAATGTACTAGGTGATTTTAATTATCATTCTTATGTTATTAACATGTAGTTCTACTGTTCACTTTGTAGACTGCTAGTGTTGGTTTTTAGAGTTGCTCTCATCACAACTTTTCGAATCTCTTTGTCCACTGATGCAGGCTGTGACTTTCTGTTTTCTTGTTTTGTTGTAAATGATTGTTGTCCTGTATGTCTACATTTCTCCATAACAATATGCTGTCACTTTTGTTGTCTTATATTGTTTTCTTCAGACATGCTTGCCAGTTATTCATTGTTCAGACAGGATATTTATGAATATGAGTTTGATTGTAGCATTAGTATCATTTTGAATCTGAGGGGATCCAGAGGAATGAGCAAAGTTGCCTCGCTACCGAATGAACTATTTTCTGCATCTTATTTTGCAAGTATGTAAACATTAATTTCACAGATTGCTGAATCGTAAGCAATAGACGAAAAGTCAAGAGAGAAAGTACATAGTGAGTTTTTTTACTTTAAATTCCCTATTGTGAGATTTCATAAGGTCCAAAGTTCTTCAGAGGAAGAAGTAATAAATGTGAGACTTGCTGTAGCTGTAGGCATACACTGGCAGACATTGACACTACCTAAGGAAGATTTTGAAGCTTTATGAGATATCTCAGAACTATAGTCTGTAAGATAAGACAGGCTTATGGGAAGTTAATACATTAATCAGCAACAGGGAGAGGGCATGTTCAAAATGTATACAACTCTGTTAGACCATGTAAGAAGAAAAAATATGTCAATCTGCAGTGTGGTATACTTAACCTCAGAATGGGAGAACTGGATATCATCAATAGTTTCTAACAAAACTCATTGGGGAAAGTGTGCCCAATGTCTTGAGATTTACTACATGCAGATATGTACATGAACTCCTCTGATAGCTGGTATGGTGCTGTGTGGACGCAGAGTTGGCTAGGAAAGTTCTGCCCGTTGTAACCTGTATGCATTATTCCCCCAAATAAAGTGGGCTGTCTCTCTAGCATCATTCAATGGTGTGTAATATGTTTCTAACATTAATTGTATTAGTAAATAGAATGCTTACTTGGTATTGGGTATACAGCAAATAATGTTTAATATGAAGGCTAATATATATTGTGTCATATCTGTTGTTGACAATGCAATTTATGTAAAAGCAATTTTTTGAAAACTTAGCATTGCTATTTTATAAATTTATTTTTTGAATGTGCAAAAACATACATACATTGGCACCTTGCCGTCTTGACAGACGACAATTTTGTTTATTACATACTTACTGTGTTTTCCCACCATTTATTTATAATGATACATTTCTTTACAACTGCATTCTTGATTTGTTTAATTTCATTCACACTGTTTTTAGTCGATTGATATATGGTCTGTGTCATTTGTTTATTTAACTAGATATAATTATTTACATGCACATGGACAAGATGAAACAAATTATAATACTGTATGCCTGTATGTATTTTTTAATGTGACTGTTTTCTCTTATTTTGTGAAGCTGTATTGCCACATCTAAGTCATGTCTATTATTATTATTATAATTATTATTAATGAATCATCAATCATGGAATAATTGGAAGTGGTAAAAGAAGTATAAATTGTGTTTTAATTCTCAAATTTGTGACTCTTATTTCTCTCATATACAACAGATTTATAAGAAAATACTCACTATATTTTGAAAATCTTATGTATATTTATTGTACTAGATTGTTTTCAGTGTAAGTCACAAAAAATGTATTTGTCTTATGATGTTCTTGAGTCAAGAAGAAAATATCACATTAGTTTTATTGTGTCTCAAAAGTTTAGTGACTGATTACAGCCATTCTTTGTGTGTATTTCAAAATGCTGTCAGCTACTGAGATGAGATCAAGAGAAGACAGTTACCAAATGCTGAAATGTTAGTATGTATGTGTGGCCCCATTGTAGTAACCATTTCCTAAACAGTGCTCTCATCTTGAGTTGCTGAATTGAACAAGTTTTGTATGAATAATATTTATTTAGATAATAATAAATGCCTGTCCCGTATACACAAGACTGTTATGTGATTATTTCATATGTGGAGGTTGAATAATATAGTGCATCCACAGTAAAGAACATGATTAACATATGACTGGCTAGAGCAAGATTGCTTTGACGTAAATTCAAACAGAAGAATATGAAATAGTCCTGTAAATAGTTGCAAGATCTTGATAAAATATAAGTAAAACCAAAATAAAGAAAGGGGCCATTTGTACATACCTTGAGGTGTGTTAAACATATGGTAACGGTCTCATGTTTTTATAGACCAATCAGCACGCAGAGGTGTTGCGGTCACAATGACTCCGGCTACCTTTACTTCCAGAGATATTTCCTGGTACCTGTTTGAGGCTAGGTCCATTTACAAAATGCTCCTCGTTGCAGATTGAAACCTAACCACATGGGGGGGGGGGGGGAGAGAGAGAGAGAGAGAGAAAGGAGTGTGTTAGCCACTGCACAGCTGTGACTCCTAATAAAAGCATACTGGAATAATGGGGGAAAAAAAGATGTAATAAGATGCTAATAGTGTCAAGTGGTAAGGTATTCTCAACTCTTGATGCACAGTATCCTGTCAAAGGGTGTCATTAAAGCAGAATTGTATCCATTGCAGCTAATGTCCAATTTTTAAAACATCTCATTCTTAGTCACAAACATTGCCATCAGTGATAAGTGTGACTTCACCCATAATGGTAAAATAGAGAAATCTAATTAAGTTCAGCTGAATACTTATTAACTGTTGAGATCATGATTGGAACAAACACCTAGATCACATCATTCTATCACTTAAAGATGTTGAGAATAACTTTTGTACATGTCATCTCTGTGCTACATATTCTTATCAGAAATGTCCTTCCACCGCACCATTATTTTTATATAAGTTGCCTTGGTTAATGAAAATGTTAATTTTCATACAGCAGAACTCTAAAACATAAGTTTTGCTGGTGGTTCTTGTGTGGTGTATATCATGGTTTAATTGATTGTCAAAGCTATATGTGACTGTAAGATAGGGAGGAAGGCTGACGAACTGAAACCACTAAGAGAACAGTTTGAAGACCTCCCTACATAACCAGCGCATGGTAAGGCTGAAGGGAAGAACTTTATAGTAGATAAGAGCTTGGTGACTCAAGGCATCCTTGTTTTCCAGAATCTGTGACCATTGTATGATGAATAGATTCTACTGATCTTCTCTTCCAATGAACATCATTAGCCAAGTGTCTGAGCTAGTGTTCATGAAACAATCAACAACTGTTGTGGTGTTTAGATTTTTGTTTCCATAATCATCACAACATAGATGCGGCTGGGAGGAATTTTATCAACATGTCAAACATGGGGCAACTCAAGTGCAGAATATCACAAGCTTTCTGTTTTATACACAAGGACAAAATTGCATGTCAGTCAGAAATTACAATTAACACTGAAGACTTTGATAGTGTGTATACTTTGAAATCAAGGGCTGTATAATTAACAGTAGGGACTGTTTAAAAGAAGTCAACAGAAATCTGGTCATAGCTGTGGACAGTGGAGAGGGTAAATAAACAGCATAAAGAACTTATGGCACGATATCAGCACACAAGTAAAAGTAGAAAGTTTGAGAATCTGCATCTTTCCGATGTCAACATATGGATGTCAGTCATGATTAACTTCATAAATGCTAAAGAAGAAAATCAAGACTTTTGAACTTAAATGTTACAGAAACATTCTTAGAATATTATAGATCAAGAACCAAAAAATGCTAACAAGATATGAACATCAAAGAAAACTGGCATATAAAATGTGATTTGGAAAGAGCAATAGGCTGACCAACATGATGGGACACTAAAGACACCATGAGCATAAAAATGGGTTGTGATGAGAGGACCTGCTAGATGTCCGATAGCCGTCAAATATATGAAGAATTTAACTGAAACATATTAACATTTTGCTTGCATTTCATTGTGACCAAATATGCTAGTAATGGAACAGTCATAGAACTTTTTTAACCAATCAGATGTTTGCTGTGGCACAAATTCAAAACATTGTTTTCCCATAGTGAATTTGAATACACAAACAATAGATTACATGATTTATTGTCTGGTATATTTGTTTGCATCTTGTCAGGTACATACTGCAGAAATCATACAACATAAACTAATTAGATAAATACTTCAAGCCGAAATATACAACACCAACACACATATTCACACAGTGGTAACTGGTCATGTGATTAATAGGGACAGTGCGTTCCATGTGTTACTTAACACACAAAATGGTCGCATGATAAAGCTGGCAGAGGCCATTGCCATTCATTTACAGAAACCAACTTTCAAAAAAACAAAAAGACATGATAGTCAGCTTAAAATTACCGTAGTAGACAATTCAAATCGCTGTCTGTATTGAAATCTGTGTGTGATGACGTTCACATCAATATATTACTTGTTTTTACTGATGTTATGGTGGTAACACGTGCAGTGCTTGTGGTTGTGATTTATTCTCTGTGAACATAAGGCTTCAGTGTTGTTCTGGCAGCATGTTTTTTTTTTTTTCATGGTTGCCTTATTGAGACTTGTTCAAGTGGTGTACATTACATACCCATGTGTAATCTGAACTGGTTGTGTACGGGAATCTATTATCTGTAGCTGAAATGTTTTCATAGCAAATTGTACATAAATCATGACAGTAATCTGTTAAGCTACATTTTGTTTGCTAGCTAAACTATACCATATCTAACCGATTTATTGTGACTTGTAGCATGGTGACATTTATGAAGGTCAGGGGGTCTTGAGAGAGGTGTTTCAAAGTTAATGTTTAAGTAAATTAAATAAAGTACTCTGTAACATACCTTTGGCATATGCTAAGTGAGCCAATGAAAAGAACCTGTTGGTTGCCTTATGGCACATTCGGACATACGGTGCTAGATCCATATTTGTATAGACCTGATGACACTCGCTGGGTGATGTGAACAGTATTACGCTGGCCATCTTTATTTCCCAAGACATTTCTTGGTACTCATTTTAGCCTGGGTTGACCTGGGAGCCCCGGTCAGTTTTTATGGAATCTGCCCCAGTGGGGATTGAACCCATGACCACCAGTCAGACAGGTGTGCATCTATAAACTATGCTACCTAGGACATATGGCGCTAGATCCATATTTGTGTAGTCCAGTCGGCACTTGGATCATGTGGTCAGTATCTTGGATCATGTGGCCAGTATCTTGTATCATGTGGCCAGCATCTTGTATCATGTGGCCAGTATCTTGTATCATGTGGCCAGTATCTTGTATCATATGGCCAGTATCTTGTATCATGTGGTCAGTATCTTGTATCATGTGGTCAGTATCTTGTATCATGTGGTCAGTATCTTGTATCATGTGGTCAGTATCTTGGATCATGTGGTCAGTATCTTGGATCATGTGGTCAGTATCTTGGATCATGTGGTCAGTATCGTGTCTGCCACCTTTACTTCCCCAAACATTTCCTGATGTCCACTGTAGGTAAGGTCAACATGGCAGCCCAGGTCAAGTTTCCAAATCTGCCTTGATACAGATTTGAACCCAAGACTACCAGTTCAGCGGGGCCAGTGTCTGATCACTACGCTACTATGGCTCCTGTTGTTTTAGTATGTCATGTTAATACTGGCGGGGTTCTTGGAAGCAATATAGTCATGTACTGTATAAACGAAACAGTTTGTTAAGCAAGGCTTATCTGCCTTCATGTCCTGATATTGTGTTCCAAATTTATAAGCAATGTTTGAGCTGTCTGACACACTGTACAATTTTATTAAATGCAAAATACATTTCAAACATAACTGACTTGTGCCAGTTTTAAATTATACATTCAGTTTGTTCGGTTTATTAGTACTGTACAATTGTTGATGCTTTTTCTGTAGTGCCATACTGTATCGACATTCTGGCCCAGCTAGTTGTGAGATCTAGATCAATGAAATATAATTATTGTGTTGTGCTAATGATTTCCACATTTATTTTTATCTGTTTTAAGTCATCTTTTCTTCTGCTTTTCATTTCCCAACTAACTCATGACAGACTATTTGTAGACTTGTTTCTGTCTGGTTGGATTTTGCAGTTAAGTGTTCTAGTGGATGCGATAGCCAAAGAGGTCAGTGTTCCTGAGTAGGTTAACATGCTTAACCTTTCTCTTCTGATGGCAGCGTAGTGGACTTAAATGTTAACTTGTCACACATACATTAATGGCATACTACTGGCTGAACGAAGGGGTTACAGGCGCAGTTTGTAATCTTGCATACCACATTTGAAACACAGCTGCAGGCAATTTAGCAGCAGACTGCCTTGTGTTGGTTTTCATGAAATGGCATGGGTGCCGATGGTTCAGAAAGCAATGGCAAACTACTGAACGTAAACTTGGCAAAAAATCACAAACAGCCAAAAAAAATGCTGGGGTTGACTGTGACGTCCTGTAAAGGGTATACAACTAACTGTTTTAACTGAAGGTAAAATTGCCAATTAAATCACAAACAGCCAATAGGGGATGTGGGTTATTGCAATATCCTCCAAAGGACATGCAATTTAAAAATACAAGATGGAGCTAATCTCGTACCAGCCTCCCTTAGTGGCCTCTGTGGACATGCACGCTAGCCTGTAGCGTGACTATTCTTTGCTTCCCTTGTGGTTGCCATTAGCGCACAGGCGCTGTAGGGAGTCAAATTGACAACAATCCTGGCACACACTGTGTGGTGACAGGCAGGACGAGCGGCCTTGAACTCTTGTTGCTCGTATCCTACTCTACTAGTGTGCATCGGCTGTGGTCAGTGGACACCGTAACGATAGTAATGAATGTGAGAATAGTTGTAATTTATAGTGTTTTAATGTTTGAAGGTGTTGGATACAAATTTATAGTGACAACACACTCTCAAGCTAATGACATAGCCAGCTTTTTAAGACATTAGTGTTCCAATTAAAATCATATTTCCCATTTAAGATGATGAATTTTAACTTTTTGACATTGTGAGAAACAATGCAATTGAAAATTTCTTTCTTTCTTTCTTTCTTTCTTTCTTTCTTTCTTTCTTTCTTTCTTTCTTTCTTTTTCTTTCTTTCTTTCTTTCTCTTTCTTTCTTTCTTTCTTACTTACTTACTTTCTTTCTTTTCCCCTCCCTCCTTTCTTCCTCCCATTTCATTTCAGTATCTTCCAGTGTATGTGCATGTATGTAGTTTTATTTTTATGAAAAATGTGTTAGTAGTTGCTGTAAGCATGCCATCCTTAAATACAATCAAACTTTATTTCCAGAAGGTCACAAATTAGGGTTTCACAGGTCTGTCTTACATTCAGTCCTTCCAACCACTCATTTCTTCCAACCACTCATTCCTTACACAGCAATTGTATGTTCCCTATTATACATGTTAAATTAATGCAGCAGCAAACGTAATAATGTGAACACTGAAGATATATAAAATATGGACCAACCATGTTATTGCCGTAAGCATACCATCATTAAATCTGTCATAATTGTCACACTGATGTTTTAAAATGTAATTATTGGAATCACAGCAAAACAGATTATATTATTTATAGACAGTCTGAATTAAAGGCATGTTTGCGACCTCATACCACCTCATGTAGGTCACAATGGCCGAAATGGTTAGAGCACCCGTTCTTACAGTTCTAATGCGCTGATGGTGGGGTATGGGGTTCATTCCCTACATTTGTCACTGGACTTAAATTATTTAAATTGCCTAGAAGATCAACCTGCAAATGAGTCACAATTAAACACAGAGAGGTGTAGAGGTTTATAGAGAAGCATTTTTATGGCATTTTTGCCACCTGATACTGGCTCATATAGGTCAACAAGGCTGAAAGGAAAAGAGCACTCACTTTGACACTTCTGGTGCACTGATGGCAGTGTATGGGTTCATTCTCTACACCTGTCAGTTGGATTTCAACATTGACGTCTTGTTGAAAAAGCAAGGGCAAACTTTAAAAAAAAAAATTGTTGCATATTCTTTACAGGACGTAGCAGTCAACCCCAGAATTTTTTGGTTGTTCGTGATTCCTGGGCAAGTTTACGTTCAGTAGTTTGCCATTGCTTTCTGAACGACCAA
Organism: Cepaea nemoralis; assembly: GCA_014155875.1. NCBI lineage: Eukaryota > Metazoa > Mollusca > Gastropoda > Stylommatophora > Helicidae > Cepaea > Cepaea nemoralis. The sequence goes on along the minus strand of JACEFZ010006885.1, from coordinate 52,071 downwards.
TACCCTTACCATTTCATAAAAAACCAACGTACAGCGGTCTGCTGCCAAATTGTCCACAGCTGTGTTTCGAACGCGGTTTGCGGGATTACGAACTTCGTCCGTAACTCCTTTGCCATGGTGCCGGTTTTAAGGGCAAACTACTGAAGGTTAAATTGCCTGGAAGCTTGGGGTAGATTGCAATGTCCTGCAGATGACATGCAACATTTTATACCAACTCATTTTTATGATTCTCCAGTTTTATACCATCTCATATTTATGATTCTCCAGTTTTATACCATCTCATATTTATGATTCTCCAGTTTTATACCATCTCATATTTATGATTCTCCAGTTTTATACCATCTCATATTTGTAATTCTCCAGTTTTGACAATTATTTTATACCACATCATATTTATGATTCTCTAGTTTTGATAACTATTTTGGCCAGTTAACTCCTTGTCTCCTAGTTAATCTCTTGTTCCATCTAAAAACTCAGTCAAGGTCATTCTTGTTCCATCCCACTGTCACTGTTATTTCTGTAACACTCTACTCTAGAAATGTTCAGTTGTTTTAAGAGTAGCAGCGACCTGGAATAGAAAGAGTTAACGCTGCTGATAATTCTGCTATAGCTGCTCCAGGCAAACTCTATACATTTTGAATACCTCAACATAGTTTTTAAAAAACATAAAGCTGCTAGATTTTTCCCTTCATGTTAGTAGTTTCAATTGGTAGCTGTTATTTACAATTTATCATATAAATATCATTTGAAGAAATGTGTTACTTTATACTCTTTTCAATTAAGACAGTTATTTTAAAATAGAAGAAGCAAATATTGGAAACAGTTCTAATTAGTTTACATTTCTTATATTTCTACACAAAGAAACACTGAAGCCATTGTTATCATTTACTTGTTTTTACATGTATGTTAATAGTTAAAACAATATTCCGTCTAAGCTGTGGAGAGTTGTGAGCAGAAAGTTTACTTTGTGAGCGCCTAGCATCAGAGTTGTGAAGTAGCCTATAAATGACCTCACTATGTAAACCTTACTATGTAATTGTTTTGTCTGCTTGTGTTCTGAACTAAAAATATTTGCACAAAGGTAAAAATATGTGTGCACCAGCAAAGACTGTTGTAGCTTATGGGGAAAATTGATAGATTTACAACTTAACTTGTAAATAACACATGAAGAATGACCAGTATGTCTGTTTCACTTTCTTTGCTTCATATTTATGTGTTCATGTACTTTTGATAGTTTTCGAAACAGTTGCACTAGTGAACATATTAATGCTTTTGTCAACAAGCTAAAATAAATTCAAAATATAAAGCATCCTGTACAGTAATTATTTGGATTAGTTAGCTAAATATATTGCAGGCCACTTGGAGTGGCTCAACTGCACTAAAAGCCAGGTAAGCTGGCCCACATATATATAAATGGGTAACTCAGAGTTTAGTAGGTTCAATATCAATATGCATATGTGTAAGGTTGTCTATCTCTAGACAGACCCTACACATAGGAACAGGCTCTGTTTACCAGTAGGTCAGTTTCTCTAACAATTTTGCCAGGATCGTGGCCATATAGCCTACTCTATGCAGTTTCCAATTGCTGTAAGACTTTTTACCTGCACAGTTTGCACAAGGCCTACATGTTTTTCATCATTATCTGAGAAGGCTAGGTATTGTACCTCACTACTTAAGGGATCAAGGACACACATGATATCATTGTAAAGTATGGAGACGGAGCGCTTATGGGAATGTCCCGAATGCTGTGATGTCGGTTTCTAAATCAATCAATCAATCAATCAATCATTGTAAATCATTTTTTGTAAAGAGTGAACACTGACCATATTGCAGACTCTGAAACATATTTTCCTAGCTTAACACATTAAAAAAATGTACACATATAAACAGCAGAAATAGCCCAAAATCAATGTGTATATTGAAGTCATTGACAATGTAAATTAGTAGTTCATTGCACTACTTTCACATCTGAGGCAGCTGCATTGTTAATGCTCGTTACATTTTAGATTGTGCCCCATGATCACGCAAAATGTATCCCATGTCTTTTTTAAAAATGATTATATACATTTTAAAAATATTTTAAACATAATCTGTGTCCCATATTTCCCCAGTAATCAGAACTGTGTTTTAATTATTAGTGCATATTTGTTTGTATTAGATCAAATTTTGATAACATATCTTGGTTCGTATTAGCAGATGTTTATTTTACTTCTGAATTGTAACATATCAAGATCTCAAGGAAAGTTGTTTCCAATTCGGGTAAAAAGAAAATCTTAAGTCAGTATCATCAATTTATAAATATTTACTGGAAGGAATATGTTTACTGCAACCAATGAGTGTAAAATCATATTAACAGAGATGAGATGCTTTAGGATAGCTGCGGGAGTAACTGTGAGACACAGAATTAGGAATGAGGAAATTAAAAGAAGACTAGGTTAGCTGGTGAATGTTAGCTGGTGTTAGAAAACTTGGTACATGCCTTGTCTTTAGTGAAAGTCTGTTCTTCTCAAGAGGTAGAATGTCAATGTGAATCGCTTTTAAGAAAAGCCTTCCCATTGCCTTTCATGTACACAACGGTAGTCTATGATCTCCATCTCTGACATTACTTTCCAACAATCAAGACAAGACATGTGCAGAGTTGTTTACTAACTTTTGTTGGATGCTGGATTTCTTGAATTGCTTTTGTAACTTGTTCTGTTGCCATTTTCCATCAGAGGGTGTAGTTTCCCTTCATTAAGCTGAGCCCATGGTAGTATTCCTCATACACTCCAGTACTATAGAGGACAGTAGGACGTATGTAGACAATATGTTATGGGTTTGTGCAGTACGTAATACGTTTGTGGGCACAGACACTTCAGAATTGTTTAAAAGAAATAAACCACCTTTTTATTTTAAATTTTGATACTGACTTATATATACAAATGGTAAGACAATCTTCTTATTATTCTACCCTGTATCCTCTGTTGGGGTGTATGCTGCTATTTTTTGCTATTTCCTGCAGCTCTGTATATCCTCCATATTATTTATCTCCATCTTTAATTCTCTCCTTCATGTGGTTTAAGTAAGACAGTGCTGCAGTTATTTCTAGTTGTGTATTTTAAAAACTGACTTATCTTTATTAATATCTTCACAACCAGTTAGCAGGCCCTACAGATTTGTAGCATGCGAACCTGTGAATACACATTTGAAATAAGTATTCATAATCCCAGTTGATAAATGTTTAGGTTGGTTTATTTGTCACTTATATTGTAATAAAGCTTTTTTTTTTTCATGTCCATACATCAAAGATCACATAGAAGCATAATTTATATGGAAAACTTGTAGTTTAATATAGCTTGTTTTTAGTTTCATATATTTTAAAAGTTTATTTTGAGTAATGCCAAAATATTATGATGTTTTGAATGTTTGTACACTCGAGCCAATGTGTCATTGTGGTAGTGTGCTTGCTTACAAAAACAGTTGTCAGGGTTCAGTTCCTCCAAGTGACCAGTTGTTTTGTGATCTGTGCAGCTCTGGGGTTGACCCATCCTCACAAAATCAGTCTTTAAGTAGAAGATTGCTTTTCACACCATGAGGAGTGTTGGGCATTTGGTGCTAGCTCCATATTTCTAAACCGTATGGACACGTGATGGTGATGTGGTCAACATCCCACTGGACGCCCCTGCTTCCCAGGAAACATACTGGTTCCAATTTTAGACTGGGTCAACCTGTGAGCCCAGGTCACTAGAAAACAATCCCTGTAGCAATGGGAGTTCGAACACAGTACTTCCAGGCTGGCTAGCATGCCTGGATTCCTCCTCATGAAGTGAGTCCCAAATATTTTCAGAATTTTGTCTGGAAAGGTCTGGAATTTTCTGGAAAGAAAACTAGTCACCTCAGCTCATGATGTCATGACTTAGTATGTTGAAAGTCCTCAAGCGTCCCGGTCCTGTGGCATCGAATTACCTTCACTTTTTGTAATGTATAATATATAATACACATGCATATATTAGTGTGCCAGGCTATGTTCTTACGTTTGTGTAGACGCAAATATGCCTTCCTATTGACAGTGTATTGGCATTGTTTTGTTTTTTGTATGCTGTATTTGTATGTGAATGTGTTGTGTGCCTCCTGTTTTTATTTTTTATTCTGGGAGGAGTCTTGATGTAATGTTTGATTTAAATATGAAGATAATTTTTATTTTTCAGAAAATCTCAGTTTGATAATTTAAGACAAATAATAAATGCACATACAAACTGACTAATGTTTTGCTAAAATTATATGCGTCCATAGCCCTTTCTTGGTCTTAGCAGCCAGTGAGTGTCCATTTATAGCCCTTCTTGGACTCATTATACAGTGTGTCTCCAGTTTATAGCCCTTCTTGGACTCATTAGACAGTGTGTGCCGGCTTCCTGGCCTAGAGGTTAGCGACTTTTCTCTGTAATCTTGTATACTCTCGTAGGTAACGTGATGACGGTGAGAATCAGCAGTGGTTCGAATAGCGTTGGTAACTTACGGGGTATGTGAACCGGCCGCTCAGAAAGCAATGGCAAACTACTGAGCGTAATCTTGCCAAGAAATCAACAATCAGCTGAAAGATGCTGATGTTGACAGCGATGTCCTGTAAAGGATATGCAAAAAAAAAAAAAAAAAAAACGACAGTGTGTCCATTTATAGCCCTTCTTGGACTCATTATACAGTGTGTGTACAGTTTATAGCCCTTCTTGGACTCATTAGACAGTGTGTGTACAGTTTATAGCCCTTCTTGGACTCATTAGACAGTGTGTGTACAGTTTATAGCCTTTCTTGGACTCATTAGACAGTGTGTGTACAGTTTATAGTCCTTCTTGGACTCATTAGACAGTGTGTGTCTGTCTACAGCCATTCCTTGACTCAGCAGCCAGTGGGAAAGGGACTGATACACATTATTTGGTGGAGTACCTTTATCTTAAGGCATTTTGGGCATATGGCACTGGTCTCATTGTTATAGCCCAATCGGCACTGGAGGGCTGATGTGGTCAATATTACACTGGCCACCTTTACGTCCCAAGACATGTCCTGGTACTCACTCTAGGCTGGGTCAAACTGGGAGCCCAAGTAAATTGTTAAAATCTGCCCCAATGCAAATTTGAACCTGTGACTAGCAGGCTAGAAGGCAATCGTGCTACCTGGCTTAGAGGAGCTTCTTGCCTTTACCTTGAGACGTCCAGGTATGGATAACAGATGGGATTTATATAAAGTAAGGAACTCCAAGATGTTATCTCCCTACCTGGTCCTGGGGTAGTGCATTTGACACATAACCTTTACAGATAAGGGTGGAACAAATAGATAGGTTAACTGTGTATTTTTATAAAGTAAGGAACTCCACAATGTTATCCCCCCACCTGGTCCTGGGATAATGCTTTGTACACATTCTTGGACAAGGGTGGAAAAAAAAAAAAACAGGTAGACATGTGTGCATGTTGCTCACACAAAGTTCCTCAGCAGTTGAAAATTGAAAAGAGTTGGCTCCTGCCTAAGCTAAATTGTTTAAAAATTAGGAAACCTATTCATAAAATATATATATATATATATATAGCATATGTGATTGTGGTGTGCATACATTAGGAACCTTGTAGATGGTATGCATCTTGTGCACTGTGTAGAGATTGTCCTTTGTGTGATGTATGGGAGGAGATTGAAGCACTGAAGGAGGCATCAGGGCAGCTCAATGTGGTCCTCTATACACAGATCAAAGTAGCTCTTGATAGTTACACTCGTTGAAAGTGACATGTATGCCAAGAGGCAGAGAGTGAAGAAAAAGATAACATTTCAGAATTATTATTTGTGTACAACCAAGTGTTAATAGCAGAAGATCAAGAGAGCCTTCAGAACCTTCAGTCAATTCCAAGTGTGAGAAATATAATATATTGAAAAGACAGACTCAGTGGTGGTAGGCAGACAGTCAGAAACCCTATCAATAAAAAATAAAGAACTCGGAAATAAAACAAACAAATGAATTTAAATATCTAGGGTCAATTTTTCACTTAAGATGGGGGAATGGATAGAGAAATCAACACGTTGTGCAAAGGCAAATCAGGTAAAACTAGTTCCACTTCTGTTGCATAGAACAATACCTGTAAGTACTAAAGTGAATCTCATAAGAACTATTTTTGGCCGACATTAAGCTCCCAATGTCACACATGGACGCTTACTGCACCTAATGAGCCCAAAATCATAACAGAGAGGGGAAACAAACACATGAAGGGAAAACGTGACATGGAGCCTTAGAAGATCTGCAGGAATAACCATAAGAGATAGAATTAAGAATTAAGAAATTAGAAAACTAGGTCTGAAACCAGTAATGCAATTCATTAAAGAGCAACAGATTAAATGATTTGGCCACCTCTCAAGAATGTCCTTATGCCATCTGGCACAAAGAATTAGTTAATTAGTCATAACTCTCCATGTCCGGCGGTTCGCTGCTACCTGTTGTAGGTCTTGGATGTTCACTTGGCCATTGAATGAGCCTTCTCTGATGATGGTTCTACGCAAGGTCTCTTGGTCTTCCCCGTTTTCTTTTCCCTACCGGTGACCATATGAGGGCTTGGTAGGGGAGCCTTGTCTTGTCCATTCTGAGTACATGGCCGATGTAGTTCCAATGGCGTTTTCTTATAAAATTGGATACAATATCTTGCTTAGTCTCTTGTCTTATTTGCGCATTGGTTTTGAAATCTGTCCAGTGAAGGTTTAGAATTCTTCTAAGCCATTTGTTCTAAAAATTGTCTAATTTTTTATCTAAAGCTACCGTTGATTTCCAACTCACATCCATACGTTAGCACTTGAATCACACAAGAATTGAAGATTTTAAATTTCGTATATTGGCTGAGTGTCTTTGACTTCCAGATGTTTGACAGTTTATTGAAGGCACCAGATGCCAGTGCGATTCTAGATGATATTTCTGGTGTTGTGCTCCCTGTAGATGACATTTTGCTTCCTAGGTATGTGAAGCTGTTGACTTTTTCAAGAACATACAGAGAATTACACTGAATAAATATAATGGATACATAGCAAGGGGAAGACCATGTGAAAGATGGTGTGATTATATCAAGAACAACCTTAGAGAAACTGATAACCAACTTACAAAGAGTATTAGAAGGAGTGCATGAAAGATCTTTAAATTCTCCCTCACCCCCACACATAATTGGAAACATTTTAGATTACCGTGACAACTGAACAAATCGGTGGGAAAAGAGGCAGAGACAGACAAAGAGAAATAATGCAGATGGACCCAGTCGATGGCATAGAGGAATATCATCAGCAGAATTGATCCAGAAACCAAGGACGGAGATCTGTGGAGAGAGACTAACGTCTTTCTATGTGTATGTTGTTCTCTTTATCGCTGTCTCCCTCTGTTTCTGTCGCTCCATCACTCCTCCCTATCTCATTCTCTTTGTGTCGCTTTCTCTTCCCTCTCTGACGTCGATATCTCCTTCCGTGTGTTTTTTCCCCTCTCTGTCTCTCTCGCTCTCACTCTGTCTATGTTGCAGCTGAGCTGTAACTACCTCTCTCAGTCGCATTTGCTCTTCATCCCTCTCTCTCCCGTAATCTCTTATCTTTTCTCCCAACTGAATGTGCAAACAACGACCAAACATTTAAATGAACTCGATTCCGCTAACACCTCCTGGAGAAAACAATGGCAGCAGAAACTCATGCAGACAACACGCGGGAGTCAAAAGGGGTTGATGGACTTAAGATTTAAAAAAAAACCATTGAAATATTAACCAAACATAGGGAGCAGACCGCTTTGCGTTGACTTTCATAATGAATGGTATGAGTTTGGTCGTTGCGCATGCAATGGCAAACACTGAACGTGAAATTGCCGAGAAAGACACAAACAGCCAATAAATGCTGGGGTTGATTGTGACGTCATATAATAAAGGACATGCAACTAACCTTTAAAGGGGAAAAAACACATATCTTATTATCGTAACTCTATGGTGTAGAATATAGCTGACAAGTAAGTTAGAGATACGATTGGTTGTTTTCATTATTCTTCTTCTTTCGTTCGCTTGAAATATGTCTATAACTGCAATGTTGTCTCGTATGAATCTAACAGTCTTTTTTAGTTCACTCAGCGGTCCAAATAGTTTATCTTCCACTGTTATCTCTCTAGGCCAGAAGGTTTGCCTGGATTTGTTGTAGTTTGGGCAATCCTGGAGTATGTGCTCTGCTGTCTGCGACGCCAAACAGCTTGTGCACATGGCTGGGTCTTTACGTTTTCATTATGATATACATAGCAGTTGTATGTAAATATGAATTCTTGGGGCTTTTGAAGTATCCGTGAAATAAATTCACAAATATTGATGGGCGTTCGTGGAATTAGAGAATAAAAGTATAAATTAGAAGAAACAGTAGACAATGTCGCTTAAAAGTCGATAGGGTCGACTTCATTGCAACAGGGTTTTATCCCATATGGCTCAGTCTCTTTCCGCAGCACGGAAAGCATCGCACAAAGCACGAACTCCGTAGCTCCAGCAACGACCCTCAGGAATATCCGAAAAAATGCACCCGTCAACCGAAGTACGCGGCCCGGAATCGAACCCACAACCTTCTGAGCCCAAGTCAGACGGCTTGACTACTTCGCCACGGAGACTCTCATTGAAAACCTATAGTGGCCATACTCGGGTTGGAACCCCAACCCCTTCCAATTGACCACAGGACCTCGCTGACGGAACACATGTACTTCAACACTCGGCCAACTGTACACCACTGAAGGAATATCTTCATTATTAGCCTGATCTATCCTTCCGCAGAACCCACACCTATGCAAATTGTCCATGTTCCGTTATTTTATAAGGACAGAAGGTGGTAACGTAAAAGACCTTTTTGCACGCCTACAGGTAAAGGCGTTTGGGCATATGAGTACTAGACACCTATTTATTTATCAATCGGCACTCCATGGGTGATGTGGTTAATGTGGCTCTGGTCGCCATTATTTTTTTCCATGATATTTCAAGGTATCCATGTTAGGTTATGTCTGCATGGGATACCTGGTCAACTTGCAAATTCAAATTCCGTCTTGGCGCGAATTGGAATCCTTGTCCACCGGACCGCCAGGCAAGCGTCCCAGCCACTACGCTATCGCGGCTCCCACGTGTCCTGCTCATCCTTTTCTATTCTCCGTGGTAGGACATTCAAGAAGATATCTCATTGCCACAAAGGTTGTATCTCTAGTTTATCCGAGGATGCTATACCTTCAGTTTGTAGTCTCTCCAGCCATCAATCTGGGCTTGACCGGTTGTAGGAATAGTAAGGATGTATTCCATGGATGATAGTTTCACTGCGTGGTACAGGAAACAAAGTTACAATGAGTCACCATCATCAAGTGCGTTGCCAGCTGGTATAGGCGTTCATGTCTTTCCACATATCTCGGTCTTCGGTGTTATGGATCAACTCTGCTGATGATATTCCTTCATGCCACCGTCTCAATCCACCCATCATCATTTCTCTTGGTCTACCTCTTTTCCCCTTGATCTTTCCAGTTGTCATGATGTTCTCCAATGCCTCTCTTCTTATCACATGACCTAAGAAAGCTGTTTGTCTCTTTCTTATTGTTGTATATAATGTTTTAGTTTCATAAGCCTCTTTCAGGCAATCTTTCTGAGATAATCTGGCAGTCCAAGGAATTCGCAACATTTCACTCAGGAACCACATCTCTGTTGCTTCCAAGTTATTACTAATTAATTTGTTCATTTACATTCCAATATTCGCTGCCATACTAAAAAAGAAAACAGGTTCTATATTGCATTTCACCTGCAAAGTATTGTGGAACGTAATGAGCACGGCAAGTCACGTAGAACGCCCTGGTCATCCACTGCACCTGTATTCGTCTCCAGTCATCTTGACGTGTCTTGTCGTTGGATTCAGATGGACTCAGGCGAGAGAGTGAGATCGACGAATTGCGCAACTCTTCCTCACTTTAATCCAATTCATCGCGCAAGTCATTCTTCATCCAAAGTCATATATTAACAGCGACACCGTCAAAGAGCTCCTGTTTGCTGATGATTGCGCTCTATACGCCAACTCAGAGGCGGACTATGCAACATAATGTTTCAGCTTTCTCACATGCCTGTGTCCAACTTTGGGCTCAATATCAATTTGGAGAAGACTGTAGTTATGTACCAGCCAGCTCCAGGGAATAATCACACTGTGCCGAATATCAAAGTGAATGGTCATAGTCTAAGTGTTGTGGACAAATTCACCTATCTTGGCAGCACTGTGTCACAAGCTGCCACAATTGATGATGAAGTGAATGCAAGAATCTCCAAGGCCAGCGCGGCCTTTGGCAGACTGTACAAGAATGTATGGGACAGAAATGGAATAAGCCTGCAAACAAAGCTGAAAGTCTACAAAGCAGTTGTATTATCCACACTGCTATATGTTGTGAAACCTGGACTGTTTATCAGCGACACGCTAGGAAATTAAACCACTTCCACACAGTCTGCCTTAGGAAGCTACTGAAGATTAAATGGCAAGACAAGATCCCAGACACTGAAGTCCTAGAAAGAGCGTCCATGCCCAGTATCCACACTTACTAATGAAGAATCAGATTCGCTGGGCTGGTCACTTGACTCGCATGCCAGATCACAGGCTCCCTAAACGAATTTTTTACGGCGAGTTGCGTTGTGGTAAACGCTCCCAAGGCGGCCAGAGGAAACGCTTTAAAGACACTTGAAAATCTGAATGCTTTTGGAATTCATCATGACACCTGGGAGACTGCAGCCAGAGACCGAAATTCGTGGCGTGCATCATTACGCGAGGGTGCAGTCACTTGTGAGGCAACCAGGACTGCAAGAGCTGTGAAGAAAAGACAGAACAGAAAAACCACTGCAGGAAATCCTCCTCCAGAAACGTCAAGCATTCTTTGTCCACATTGTCAAAGAACATTTCGAGCCAAAATAGGCCTTATCAGCCATCTTAGAACTCACGGCTCCATACTTTCAACCCCACTGGATGAAATGAATTGTCATCATCATTCTTGATGGACAAACAACATATTGCATTTCAGCACTCTCATTCCTACATTCAATAATAGTGACGTATTGCATAAGATATCTTTCCTTTTCTGAAATGCAGCTTTTGCTAGCCCTATTCTGTTCTTAATATCTGTTGTGCATCCTTCATCTGATTTTATAAATGCACCTAGGTATTTAAAATTATTCACTAATTTAAGACTTTTCCCTTCTTTTTCCATTGCACATTTTCGTGTCACCTTTTTACTTTGATATCACCATTGTTACTGTTTTCTTAATATTAAAGGATAGTTCTTCCTTGGCACTCTCTGTTACAACAATGTCCAACAATAAGTACATCAATAAAAACGGAAAAAAAAGAAGATAATTTGTCAACTTTATAACAGCATAATTTCCAGTGACAGAATGGACGCCTTTGTCAGCATGCAAAAACATATAAAACCACTTTAAAACAAACTACAAAACAAGGAAACCGCTGTAAGAAACTGAAGTGTTAAGAGACAAGCGTGTGGTTACGAGGTATGCGGAGAGCACCACTATTCATCACAGGTATTGATCGTGCCTCATATCAGGACAGAAAAAAAAAGTAGAGATCAGTGGGAAAGCTACAGTCCTAGATGGTATCCCAGCAGAAGCTATTAAATCTATAGTATGTCCAGAAATGAATGCCGTATTCACGATCAATTATTTTGAAAACTGTCTGTTGCATCGTTATGAAATTTTTCCTGCCGTCTTATATTTACCCCCACCCAATGAATATGTCTTTGATAAGTCCAAAAGTAACTTACATCATCGAAAGCGGCGATCTTTCTTTGATGTTTTGGGGAAAATGTAGTGAATTCACGCTAACAAACTAGTCTTACAGTAAACCACGTTATTTCTGGTAAGGACACAAGTACAAGGCGTAGCCAGATTCGTATGGGAGTGGGTGCAATAAAAAAGTAGCTTAAAAGTCGACAGGGTCGACTGCATTGCACAGGGTTTTTATCCCATATGGCTCAGTCTCTTTCCGCAGGGCGGAAAGCGTCGCACAAAGCACGAACTCCGTAGCTCCAGCGACGACCCTCGGGAGTCTCCGAAAAAATTGCACTCGTGAAATGAAGGAATCGAACATACAACCTTCGGAACCCGAGTCAGACGGCTTGACCACTTCACCACGGAGACTCCCGAGAGAGGTGCAATGTGTAATATTAGTAAAGACAGAGAATTTACAGAGGCATGGGGTAAATAATGTGTACATTGACAGGAAAGTAGAAGGAATATATTTCTTACCTTATTTTTCATTTCCTTCTTGTTTCTTCAGCTGCTGGTTAATAATTGTACACAAGTATTCATGTTACTAGGATGCATTTAGCTTTTTATATTGAGTTCGTGAAAGCTTCCAAATAGCTGTGCGTTAATATGCGTATGGAGTGACCAGAAATGATACCGCAATTTAGTCATCATTTGTCCATTTTTAAGGATCTGTTCAGCTGTCTGTGTAGTTTGTTCACACGTACACATGGGTGACATCCCGCTTTGAGTCTTCGTGAAAGATTGTCTACTCTGCTGTTTACTGTTCAGAGACGGAACATGAACCTGTTTTGCACTATGAAAATAGTTGTCAGTGTCTCTGTAGTGGGCTTTCTTCTTAACGACCAAGATGTTGGTCCTCTTTTCATTGTAGTTTATAGATTGATTCGTATGCACGTGTGTTGTCCCCTAATTTGACAACGTGTTTGCTCTCACGTTTCTTGTTATGCCACAATATGTCAGTTTCCACCGCAATATTACTCTTCTGTTGGTATTCAATGCACTTAGTGTGTTTGTGTTTGTGTGTGTGTGTGTTTTTTTTTAAATATCAGTTGTTTGTCACCGCTGAGGGCTTGCGGAATTGAAAATTCATCACTGTGGAATACAAACTATTGCCATTGACATTGTGCTATTGCTGTAATGTTTAGGGCCTGCAATTCGTCTGAATAGTTGGAGCAAAATATCCCAGTAAGCGTGCACGCGGATTAAGGTCTGCGATCTGCTCAGACCTTAATCTGTGTCGGACGATTCCAGTAGGTTGATGACTGCTCTCGGTTGCATAAAATTCAATCCATCCTTTCTCCAATAGTCCTCTTCCTCTTTCAACACATGGTCCTCACATTTTCCCAGTAACTTTTATCAATATTTAATAGCGCGGACTGGATTAGTATCTTGACGTCAGACAATTTGAATATAGTATTGTCAGCTGCCACCTGTCCTTTAATTTTAGCCCACACAAGTTCTATAGGGTTAAAATGAGAGTGGTACGGCGGAAGTCTCAAGCATCCATGACGATGCTCTTCTATCAACTTGTCGATTTGATATTTCTTGCTTTTTTGGCGTCTGTTTTACAAGGGACAACAATTCTAGCTAGAAATACCTTTCTGGAAATGGTATGTTTTCCATTCGGAGCCATATCTTTATTGCTCCCTTTGTGCTCGATACTGTAGGATTATGTCTTCTTGGGCAACAACATTGATATCATGCATTGTCCATAATTGGACAAGACGGTCTATCTAGGGATGGAAGCACAGTATTCTCGAGCCAATCTCTAAATACATTACCATTCATCTTATTATGATAATCCCTATTGTCTGTATGCTTTGATACGAACACGAGCCCAGCATTCTGTTGTAAGCCATTATGCGTATTACCAGCATGGGCCATGACCAAAAGCTGTCCTATACTACTGACTATGGGCACATATCGCTTTATCTGTCCATCCACTGATTGCCATTCCTTATCACTTGTGTGGTGCGCATTGATCCACATTTCATCCAAATACACTATGCCATAATTTTCTTTGCGCATTTCCCTTATTTCACGTAGGTATCTGCTTCTCATGGCTCTTAAATGCGGTTGCTCGCAAAGAATATTTCTACCTCCCTTGTACTTTCTAAAAGTGAAGATAATGAATGTCCTTATAATTTTCCACAAAGTTGTTTTGGATAGCTCTATGTTATTGTTCTTTCTCAACCAAACCCTAAGTTTTCTTACAGTCACTGTTTCTTTGGCATCCAGCATTTTTATAATGCTGGATAATCCTGGATATAAAATCCAAATTTTTATAATTTTAGGAGTCTCCGTGGCGAAGTAGTCAAGCCTTTTGACTCGGGCTCCAAAGGTTGTGGGTTCGATTCCGGGCCGCATCCTTTGGTTCACGAGTTAAATTTTTCGGAGACTTCTGTGGGTCGTCGCTAGAGCTGCAGGAGTTCGTGCTTTGTGCGATGCTTTCCGCGCTGCGGAAAGAGACCGAGCCATATGGGATAGAACCCGGTGCAATGAAGTCGACCCTGTCGGCTTTTAAGCGACTTTTTAAAGCATTTTTATAATAGCTCGCCTTATTACATCGTTGTCAAAGCTGTCTACAATAACCTTTCTACCTGCCGTTTGGTTATTGCGAGGTGGTTTAATTCCAGATTCTTGCACCTATCGACGAAGTTACCGTTTACTCAAACCCAATGCATGCACTGTTCTTTTTTCGGAATTTTTAATAGTATAAAACAGTTTCCTGCGATCAGCTTCTATACAAAAATATGTGTACAACTTCATAGCGATGCTTTGAAGTGTATACACAATTTCGCATTCAATCTCATTGAAAAATATTCACACATTTCAATGTTAGCGATAAGTGGTAAGATTTAAAATAATAATAATAATAATAATAATAATCAGGTTTCATGAAATAATCCACAGTTTGACGACACCTCTGAACAGTCCCAGTTTAAACAGCGCGGGGTTCTTGGCATAAGGCCAATCCCGTGAAACACGTAAAATATTCAACATTGAACGCTGATTGTCTGGCTACGCTGTAATACATTTAAAATTATGAACTTCATCTCTGACCCGTAAATTATATACCGCATATAAACAAACTTTGAAATCTGCTGTAAAATCTCCAGAACAAAAATTTCTTTGTTGGGTGGACATAATGATAAGGTTATATGCTAAATCTCATCATTTTCCTTCAGTTGGTTACTGAGATATGGAATTTTATATTGGGGCAGATCAAAAGTAAACACACTATAATATAGACAAGTCAGCTGAACTGCGGCACAAATTATTTGGTAGTCTGGGAGACATATGAAATATTAGCAGACTAGAGAGGAGGATATCTGGTGAGTTAAGAAAGGGGACTTGCAGAAGTGTGAGACTTATTGAGGAATGACGCTGTTGTCAGTGCATGGGACAATATTCAGCAGGATCATACTGGAATGGTTAAGAGACGTCATTGACAAATAGCTAAGGAATGAATAGTCATGCTTCCGACCAAACAGATCCTGCCGGACCAGATAGAGACATTACGCAAAGTATTAAACTGCAATCGCCACTTTATATTGGATTTATGGATTGGTGTTTGTCCATCAAGTATGATGATGTCCATTCATTTCACCCAGTGGGGTTGAAAGTTTGGGGCCGTGAGTTCTAAGATGGCTGGTAAGGCATATGGTGACTCGAAATGTTCTTTGAGAATGTGGGCAAATAATAATTGACGTTCTAGGAGGAGGATCTCCTGCGATGGATTATCTTTCCAGTTTATCAGCTCGTTCATTTCCCTCGACTCCCTCATGTCCCGGGACAAAGATGAAGGTGACTTTACGGACAACAGACTTCCGCAGCGACTCAGTCCACTGTCTACGTACAGATCCTGCATCGACCTTCCTGAATCATGCTCATTGAATTACTTAGTACACACACGTTGGTATAATGCTGTGATTCTAGCCTATATGAAAGCCTGTGTTACTGCCATCACCTCCATAGTCATGCTGCTCGTGGTCATAGAGTGGGCACCACTGGATTCTTGAACGGTTCGGCCCGCTGAACGGGCTGTACATGCCCACGCACTTCTCTGCTGCTTTACAACAGATCCATCAGTATAGATAAGCACTTCGGGGCTATCTGAGTGTTTATAGATGAGCGCGTTGACCTCTGCATTGACAGCAGCAGGGTTCTGCTCTCTGCACCGTCTGTCGAGTGTGATAATGCAGGAGAAAGTGCACTTAGAAGCTGGCGGCACAGGCACCCATTCCTTGCCGGGGTTGATACTGGTAAGACTGCAGACCTGTCTGACGACATCTTCCGCCCGACCCATCCATGATTTGCTCCTCTTTAGTCTGTCACCCTTTTCTCTGAATATAGCTTCATGCAGAGGGTGCTGCTCATCTGCACTTATTTTTAAGTATGCACGAGCTCTCCAGATCTTGATCCTGTGGTTCATTGTTGGGAAGTCAAGGAGGCATCTCATTGCTACACAGCTGGTGTCTCTCGTGCAGCCCAAAATGATGCGCATGGCTTCGTTTTGTACCTTTTCAAGTCTTCCAACCTGTATAGGGCTGACAGTGAGGATGGCCAGGGCATACTCGATGGGTGACACACCAATCCTTTGAACAGAAGTATTAACAGCCTTTGCTCGATAGTGGCAGTCACCATGACTCTCATTGCTGACAAACCTTTTCGAGCTTTCGTTATGACATAATCGACATGATCTCTGAAAGACAGGCTACGATCAAGCCTCCCTCCAAGATAGGTCATCGACTGGGTTCTACTCAAAATGCTCCCATTCATTCTTACTGCCGGCAGGTCTGTGTTCACAATATGGTTG
This sequence comes from Cepaea nemoralis, assembly GCA_014155875.1. Lineage (NCBI taxonomy): Eukaryota > Metazoa > Mollusca > Gastropoda > Stylommatophora > Helicidae > Cepaea > Cepaea nemoralis. The sequence goes on along the minus strand of JACEFZ010006885.1, from coordinate 35,463 downwards.
TTTAGGGAGAACCATGCAACCGATGCCTTTGCAGGATTGACAAGGGCACTGGCATCAGAACACTATGAGGAAAATCGATCTAGTTCGCCCTGCATATCATTGGCAACCGCCTGTCTATCTCGACCCCGTCGATACACAAGAAATTCTTGAAGAATTAAGTCAGCAAATGACAGAGTCCTACCCCTCCCGTCCAACTGTTGTTCAGTGATCGGCACCGTATACACGTTGAATAGTACTGGTGACAGTGGTGAACCCTGCCGCAATCCTGGACATATCGTTATCGGCTCAGAAGACCAACTCCCACATCTTAGCACCACCTTCCTTTGGAGCAGAACTGCAGCTATCCATCGTACAAGGTGAGGGTGCACTTTCAGTCTGAGGAGGGTTTGCATCAAGTGCTCGAAAGATACTCTGTTATATGCGTCCTCTAAGTCTATGGCGGCCGCACGTCTCTGACCTGAAATCCTTCGTAAACATCTTGAGCAAACAGGCTGCCGCATTCAGTCTTTGTTACGTCTGTATCCTCCAAGTGTGGGCGGGAAGCAGCCGAGCTGTTCCAAGCAAGTCTGTGTGCTACAATTGTCTCCAGCAGCTTTCTGCATCGAAACAAAAACCAGATAAATATTATTATTATCTAATAATAGCATACACACTGTCACATGACCGATCAGCTGACTAGAGAGAGAGAGGATGTAATGTGATGTATGTTTGTGTTCTAGTCTATGCCCAGCTACGAATGTTTACTTGTGTGGACGTAAATATACTGTTGACAATCCTGACAGAGTATAATAGAAGCTGCATCGTTACTCCAGCGACCTGAGAAGAGTCTTAAGAATAGTGTAAACGTGATTATCACCTCTTATCTCATCTCATCTTATTCCTTTTCCATACGCGGTGTCGAGGTGAAGTACTGTCATTTTTACTGCCAATCAATATAGTACCTTGCGGTGTATGGCAGAGGTACATTACCTACAAAACATAAACAGCGGGAGGTGCCCGCCTTATGGCATGGGCTTCCTTCATTATATTATTTATATTCTGTTATTCCCGTTGTCCAACGTTTACGTGACCGATCTCTTCTTTTGCTTCCATTTGGTCTGTACCCTTGTTGTGGTATGGTAGTCCTGGTATAACTGATAACTGTTAGTTGGTATTTAAGTATTTAGTTACATGGTCAAACCATTTATTTAACTTGCTGCCTTCTGATAAAATCGACAGCACTGCTACTTAGTACAAACTACTATTACTACTAACTACACTATTCACTTTAGTCCTGATTTCTTCATTTTTGATTTTCTCTCTTCTTCAAGAAGAAATGATACATGTTTGTTCTTTAGTATATTGGTACCATTTTTCCAGTGAGTTGGTTTGCCTTATTATTGCATCTACTTTCGATTTCGTCTTCTGATGTGCCATTTGAATTTGATATTTTACTTCCTAAGTACTCAAAGCTCTTTACTTATTTCAGGGGGTATTCTTTTAAATGAATCTTTGTTGTTTTTTCTTCTTTGGCTATAGTCATTACCCCTGTTTTACTTATGCTAAAATGTTCATGTTATGTTCCTTACACACTTCATTTAGACTATTGCCATGATAATGAAATATAGTTATTTGGCCTTGCTGTTATTCATCAAATGAAAGCAAAGACTTATCTAGCAATATGAATGTGCAATATGCAATATACTTTACTACTTTACTTATACAGTAATATTATATAGTATTTATTATTATGTAGTATTTGTGAGATATGTATATTAGAGTTAGTTGCATATCCTTTACAGCACGTTGCAGTCAACACCAACAATGTTTGCTGTTGTGATCTCATGCCACGTTTACGTTCAGTAGTTTGCCATTGCTTTTTGAATGACTGGCACCCATACCATTTTGTAAAAACCAAAGCGGTCTGCTGCCAAATCATGCGCAGCTGTGTTTCGAATGCAGGTATGCGGTACCATGACATGCGTCCATAATCACCATCGCCACAGAGCCAGCGATATGTATATTACATGTAATAAAATAAAGTTATTTGATTGTAATTACCAGTATTAATATATCCTTTACTTCTACGAGTGTAAATTTATTTCTTATGTCAGCCTTGAGACATATATATACACATACATATCACATGTCACTGAGACAAAACACACCTTTCTCTTGCCAGCAATCTGTTACTAGCTTATTGGAGATGTTGACAGAAGATGTGCCAAACATACTAGATTAATGGCAATTATAGAACATATCAGGCAAGCCATAAATATTAAAGAGCATGCTAAACAAGAGTTTCTCAATCAGAGGTTTTTGTTGTTTGTTTGTTAGTGAACCCCATCACTGCAATTTTTACTCTTTTTGTGGCATGAAGAATTTGGGACGTGGTGGTGGCAGGTAGTCAAGCTGCACACTCATTCCATTCAGTTGTGTGAGGTCTCTAAGCTTAAGGGCAAGGCTGTGGCACTGTTGGTCCACAATCATTGTGGGAGCTTGCTGAGACTTTTAGACTTGAGGTATGCAAGGCGTACAGTCATCACCAGACTCCATCACAGATGAGACTGTGTTAACTGGGTTAGCCTGCCTGGGTAGCTTTGTAGCACACTCAGGTGTTGTTTGTCCATCAAGAATGATGATGACCATTCATTTAATCCAATGGGGGTTGAAAGTATGGAGCCGTGAGTTCTAAGATGGCTGATAAGGCCTATTTTGGCTCGAAATGTTCTTTGATAATGTGGGCAAATAATGCTAGACATTCCAGGAAGAGGATCTCCTGCAGTGGTTTTTCTGTCCAGCCTTTTCTTCACAGCTATTGCGGTCCTGGTTGCTTCACAAGTGACTGCACCCTTGCGAAATGATGTATGCCACGAATTTAGGTTTTTGCAGCAGTCTCCCAAGTGTCAAGATGAATTCCAAAAGCTTTCAATGAGATTTTCAGAGTGTCTTTAAAGCGCTTCCTCTGGCCACCTTGGGAGCGTTTACTACAACGCAGATCGCCATAAAAAATTTGTTTAGGGAGCCTGTGATCTGGCTTGCGAGTCAAGTGACCAGCCCAACGAATCTGATTCTTCATTAGTAGAGTGTGGATACTGGACATGGACGCTCTTTCTAGAACTTCAGTGTCTGGAATCTTGTCTTGCCATTTAATCTTCAGTGGCTTCATAAGGCAGACTGTGTGGAAGTGGTTTAGTTTCCTAGCGTGTTGCTGATAAACAGTCCAGGTTTCACAAGCATATAGCAGTGTGGATAATACAACTGCTTTGTAGACTTTCAGCTGTGTTTGCAGGCTTATTCCATTTCTGTCCCATACATTCTTGTACAGTCTGCCAAAGGCCGCACTGGCCTTGGAGATTCTTGCATTCACTTCATCATCAATTGTGGCAGCTTGTGATAGTGCTGCCAAGATAGGTGAACTAGTCCACAACACTTAGTCTATGACTGTTCACCTTGATATTCGGCACAGTGTGATTATTCCCTGGAGCTGGCTGGTACATAACTACAGTCTTCTTCAAGTTGATATAGAGCCCAAAGTTGGCACAGGCATGTGAGAAAGCTGAAACGTTGTGTTGCATGTCTGCCTCTGAGTTGGCTTGTAGAGCATAATCATCAGCAAACAGCACTCTCTGACGGTGTCGCTGCTAGTTTTGGTTTTAGCTTTCAGCCTTCTGAGACTGAACAACTTTCCATCCATGCAGTAGGACATTCAGGTACTTCAGAGTTGACCACATGTATGTAAGAATGATGATGCAGGGAGCGACCAGAGGATCTGAATGATACCCCAGACTCAGAGGAAAGACCAGGCAGACACATAATCAGACTGCTACTGGTGTCATTAGTATTGGGACTCTTCGCTGGATATTGAAGATGAAAATGGAGCACGTATAAGTTCTGTGATTTTGGTTCTTGACTCAACTTATGACAGTCAGTCCTGAAGGGAAGATAAGGACAGTGTAAGCACATTCCCTGCCATCCATGGAGGCTTCCATAAATGCAGAGCTAACACTTGATGCTTTGGTAATAGACCCACTCAATGAATTGTCATTTCCTGTACATGATTGCCTGGCCTTACTGCCATGTATTGAGCCTTCTGTTAATCATGGGCTGTTTTAGAGACCAGTAGAATGAAGTCCATTGGCTGTAGACTTTGATGACTGATGTCTTCAGTACAATGGGCAATTTGATACCTTAATAGGGACTCTCCAGGTGTAATGTGTTGTTTGTTAGTATGATCAAGGTCTACATTAGTAACTTCTACAATGCAGTGTTCCAAATGTAGAACCAGCCCTGGAAAGACATGCAAAGCAGCAAGGTTCTGTCTTCAGCTTTTTGTGTAGTAGTTTTTGATTGACATTCGAACTGATGTATCATTTAGTAGGACACTTTATTGTGGAAATTTGAAACAGTTTGTCATTCAGTAGGGAATCACACTTGAAATGATTAAGTAGAAAGTGCATTTGAGTCATTTTGTCATTTAGTAGCTTTCGTTGGACATAACTGATCCATGGTTTGAGAGTGCCAGATATTTTTCTACTTCTTGTTTCTGGTCACAGGAACTCTGGGGGTCCACTTCTTCTGAGATCTTCTGCCACTTCGGTTCAGCCCTGTAATGGCCCTATACCTGTCGGTGTAAATGAGAATGTTTGGCAGAAGTCTTGCATGGGCTGTCCATAAAACCAGTACAGTGCCTGCAGGCACATGAGACAGTGTACAGGGTATCCATTTGTACACTGCACAATGGCCTTAACTTTCTTTGTGACTGAAGTAACCACTTCACAACCAGAAGTCAAATGACCTGCCGGGTATTTCAGAAGAGCTTTAGGTTAAAGAAAATGTTTTTAAGTGAAAAGGGAAGCATGACAAATGCCCAGGGAGCTACAAAGAAAGCAAGTTACTCATATTTTATTGCAAATACTGTTTTGTAGATACCAGAAAACTCGCTAGAAACTTTCTGTGACATTATTTCTTGCAATGTTCATATCATATTTTATAGAATCAGGTTTTAGTCAATGAATTACTTGTTAACTGATTCCTTACATAAATCCCAGTATTACATTTTTGGGACATTTAATTTTTCTGTAAAGTGTAATATTAGATTCTGGTTAGGTCCATTGCTATTTCTCAGTCCACTTTTACATATTAACTAAAATTTAATTCTAGAATAGAAGTAAACATATTTTGTTCAAGCTTACATTGAAACTGACCTGTTAGGTATTAATTATGTCTTATTGTTTTTGTTGAAACTGATAGAGATATCATTTCAGTCAACAGGATCAGTTTAGTACTTATTGCATGTTATCATGCATTGATTGTGGAAACCTAATAAATTATATCAATTTCTATATATATCAGACAATTGTTACTGTTTTGTCTCTTCCTTTAGCTCCACATGTTAAAAGTTAGTTGCATATTCTTTACAGGACATCGCAGTCAACCTCAGAATTTATTGGCTGTTTGTAATTTCTTGGTAAGTTTATGTTGAGTAGTTTGCCATTGCTTTCTGAACGACCGGCACTCATACCATTTTTATAAAAAACCAACGCATGGCAGTCTGCTGCCAAATCACCCGCAGGTGTGTGTTGAACATGGTATGTGGGATAGCGAACTGCGTCCGTAAAAACACAATAATTTTCAAACACTGAGATTACCCTGTTTTGTTTTCGTAATTTCAGCATGGCCTGGCAAGTTGTTTTAGGACTCTCTATTCATTGGTAACTGAACCACGACAACTGAACCTATAAATGTGTTAAACAAGAGCCAGTAAATCTTCATCATGTCAATGCTTCAGAAACTTTTGCTTGCATCAGATAAGCAGATGAAAGAAAGTCAGACTGAGGTAAGAACTGCGTCATAAGCCAGGTGTACATTTAGTCTCATATCTGTTTTACTGTTATTGACAGTTCTGTTTTATACAAGTTGTAAATAATGAGAGTAGGGCCAACATGAAGACTTTCAGCTAAATGAATAAATATCAGTAGTTTGAATGCATAATTTTGGACTGAGGGTTAGAATGATTAGAACAGCACAGCACACCAATAACACAAAAATGTTTATTAAAAAAGTGCATGTTCTCTGCCGTAGTATAGTTGTCCTGATGGCTACAGCTGGAGTCTGAAGTTTGATTTTCATTGTGACATTTCACTGACCATAAGCTTGCAGTTCAAGACTGTGTGTATGTGAGAGAGTGAGTGGAGTGTGTGCATGTGTGTGTGAGTGTGTGTGTGTGCGTGCGTGCGTGCGTGCGTGTGCATGAGAGATCGAGAGGAGAGAGAGAGAGCAAGATAGAGAGAGGGTAAGAAAGTTATCCTGTAATGAAATAAGTTCGCAATGCTCTGCAACACTTCAAAGTAAAATAAATAAAGATAGTTATGTTTCACTTTTCTTTTGATCATATATACATGTATTTGAACAATTTACTAATATTTTGTAGAATTTTGACATTAATCTTCATCATCATCTTCCACTTTTGCCTTCAAGTGTCATGGGGAGAAGTAATTGGTGCTCCAGTACCTGAGGGGTGGTACTGGATAGTGTCATTCCGTGTGATTGTACAATGTCTTTGATGTTGTCAATCTATTTTCTTCTCGGGCGTCCTCTTGTTCTTGTAGCGATGTTCTTTGATGTAGGGTCTGTGCTTGTTGTTGATGGCGTTGCATTATAACGAGATGGCCAAACCAATTAGTCTTCTGTCTTTCAGTATATGTGTGAAAGGTATATACAAGGTGTTGATTCCACTGTCTGTCTGATAACATAATTTCTTATTCGGTCTCGGATAATTAAGTTGGCAGCTCTCCTGAAGCATCTCATCTCATAGGTGTTGATTTTCATAAGTGTGATTTGAATAATTTCCAAGTTTGACAATGGTTGCATAAGATTGGTTTGAATATGCTATTTATTATCTGTCGTTTTGCAGGACATAGGTATATTTGGATGTTTCAGTATGTGTGATGGCTGATATATAAGTGCACTTGCTTTTTGACATCTGATTTCAATTTCTCTGTCTATTCTGCTATCTTTTGTATCATACTTCCAAGATATTTGAAATCTGTAACTTGTTTCAGAAATAATTTTGACATTAACAGTTTATATTTCATATATTCTCATTTATAGCCTTGTGAAGAAGTGGAAGAAGGGTCAGCCTCACAACCCATATACAGAAATACTGATCTTACAGCATCATTCTGATATAGTCAGATTGTTACTTCGCATCAACGATAGAAGGTTAGAAGTTGTAGTTTTTAGATAAATATTTTCATTGTTGTAATAACAATTTGGCAGTTAAGTAATTATTATAAAATAATTAATCATTATTAATTATTGTTTATTATAAATAATTGTTGTTATATTAACATTCGTTGTACATTAAGAGCATACTGTGAAATTGAATTTCAGATGAAGTAAATTGTTTCAATAATGAAGACTTGATACCAGTTTACATTGTGGTGTGGTGATGTCGGTTGCAGGAAGAAAGAGAAAGAGAAGTTAAGTCTATAGTATTGAGTATAAGGGTTGTCTTTGCTCACACTGGTATTTAATGTTAGTTGCATTTCCTTTATAGGACATCACAGCCAACCTCATCATTTATTGGCTATTCATGACTTACTGGGCAGTTTTACTTTCAGTAGTTTGCCATTGCTTTCTGAATGGCTGATACACATACCATTGTGAAATCCAATGCAAAGTGGTCTGCTTCAAATTATTTGCATTTAACTTTGAACCTGGTGTGTCTGGATTGTGATACTGCATTAATTTACAACAGAAACTGACTGATAGCTGGTTATAAGGTGGAAAAAAAAAAGGCGAAGTACCATAGGTATCTTTGCTGGATTTATATAACTTCATGCAAAACTTCTGCTTAAGTACAGACAATACACAAAATGACCATCAGGAGATCTGATTGTCCTTTTGTCATGATTTAAGACAGTATAACACTCTTTGTTTCACAGATTTGTCTCAGCTGGAGATGACAAGAAGGCTGTGATCTGGGAAGTACAGGTACTGTGATCAGTTTAAGATGAGACTTTTGATGCTCATATTGTTTCCATTATATTCTTTTGCTTAAATCAACACAGAAGCAAAATATGTCAAGGCTTAGTTATTGTAAGGATTCTAGATCATGACTACCATGACTGTTTGAGTAGGGGTTGATATGTGGTTGAGTTGAGATCTATTGTGAATGTTTATAACTCACCACCCTATAGATTGAGTTAATGATGCATGAATAACTCACATAAAACAGTAAATTCCATGACTGAGTTAGGGAAACCAATGGTTAATGTAGTCTAGTGATTTAGCATAGCATTAATTTTGAGACCAGTATTTCTTTCGGGGTCTCTTTATGTGAGCCACACACAGAGCGAATGACAAGTCTGAATGCTCAAATGAAGTTTGAGAACGTAGTGATGTTTGAGAAGAAACATGTCCATTGGAGTGTTGAGGTCTAGTTAGAGAATGCTGAAGTATTTGATAGTAAATATTTGTGTTAGGATGTGTTCTTGGAGTCATTAGTAATTCTTGCATTGAGGAATGTGGAGACTGAATATGCTGGCAGGTGTGCTAGCAAAGTTGATCAATGCTGGCAGGTGTGTTAGCAAAGTTGATAAATGCTGGCAGGTGTGCTAGCAAAGTTGATGAATGCTGGCTGGTGTGCTAGCAAATTTGATTTATGAATGCAGGTGTGCTAGCAAATTTGATATATGAATGCAGGTGTGCTAGCAAATTTGATTTATGAATGCAGGTGTGCTAGCAAATTTGATATATGAATGCAGGTGTGCTAGCAAAGTTGATGAATGCTGGTAGGTGTGCTAGCAAAGTTGATGAATGCTGGCAGGTATGCTAGCAAAGTTGATAGCAATATGTGCTGGCAATGTTATCAGCACTGGTTGGACATGGGTTGGATGCCTGGGCTCTTTGCTGGCCAAAGTGAGGGAAAGATTGGCCATCTATACCTCCATTCTCACAGGCCTATAAAATGTGATGGCACTGTCACATCACAGACTCATGGCAGGGAACTGCTGGGGGACACATGTGTTGGGGGGGGGGGCTGGGGGGGGGGGGGGGTGAATGCTGTTTTGAATTGATTTTGGAATGGAAGAATTATTGTGGGTACTGCTACAAAACAAACGATTGCCATTACAACAATAGTGTGACTTAGTGAGTCTCAGTTTAAGTCACTTTTTCATACTACAGACTGAGAATCAAAGGAAGGAAAGCTGTCTTTAGCCATTGGAAGTCCTAAATTGAAATGTTAGTTCAGCAGGAAATTTAGTTCATGTTTATTCACCTTGTCTTTTTCTTCATTTACAGTACGGTCGTAGAATAGCAACATTAATAGGACATTCTCTTCCCATTATAAGCTTGTTGCTTCTGCCTCCTGTGGAAGAAAATGAAGAGGCACTTATTGTTACTGGCTCTTCTGATAAACAAATCAGGGTAAGTGTGGCTGGTTGGGAAGTAGTTTATAAGGGAGATAGCATTGTCTGTTTCTCCCAAGTTTCATATCCCAGATGTTAATATCATTTTTGTTTATATTTATTTTATAGAACTTACTTTGATAAGGCTTATCTGCTATTTACTGTATGTATGAAATAACCCAACACTCATTATTCATTGTCTTATTTTACGACAAAAACAAGTTCAGTTTCTTTACTTCATCAGTCCCAGCTAGTAATTACTTTACTCACTCCATTTAATGTTTCCATCCTAGACAATACTTTGAGTCCTTCAGTCACAGTCTGTAATTACTTGTACTGACTCCATCTCTATTGTTAGTTTAATAATGTCTATCCCAGGTGATACTTCATCTCCTTCACTCGTGGCCAGCATTTACATTTACTCACTCCTTCTCAGTTATTAGTTTAAATGTTTCCATCCTGGATGATACTTTAATTCATTCAGTCCCAGCCAGTAACTAAATGAACCCACTTCGTAATTACTCGTACCTACTCTGTCTTGGTTGTCAGTTTAAATATTTATGTCCTGGGTAGCACTTTAACACCTTCAGTCCCAGATAGTTAATACTTTTAACTTCTTAACCAGAATGTTAGTATTGTTGAAACAGAAGTTTTCTGGAACAAAGAGTTTTCAGTAATGGACTACTTGTAATGTTTCACTATCAGTTTCTTGTCCATGGATGAAGTAGTTTTATTCAGTTTACCTGGGAAGTTAAATATTAAATGTGTATGAAAACATTTTAAAGATTTTATTGAATAATTTCAATATGTATTTATATAGCCATCATTGTTCTGATTGATATCCTTTGTTTTTAGATATGGAATTCAGAAACTGGAGAATGCCTTCATGTGTTAACTGAACATGGTGCATCAGTAAAGGTAAGTCTTGTCCTCTTTCCCTTGGATATGTGGTTTGAGTCATATCGTGAACATGAGGGATAATGTGGTCCATATTATTCTGGCAATTTTTCCTTTCCCAGATCTGTGGGATATGTTTTATTAGGCTAGGTCAACCCCAGTGGTGTTTTAATCAGAGATATTAGATCCTACCACTTATCATAGTCATGACCCATGCTGACAAAAAGCCGCCTTATCAGGAAATGTCTTCAGAAGTAAAGCTTCCTAGCAACGAAGCACGTGTGATGACCTAGCAACGTTTAATACCTATACTTTTTCAGTTTGTTTTAATTTTTAATTAAATGTTCTAATTTCAAGACTTTCTTAAGATCTGTTTGTGTTGCTCCTGATGAAGATTATTATGATCAAAATGTAAATTTGTGGTGTCATAGTATAACTTAGTTTTTGTTATTATCATGATTTTTCCTCTGTAATTTACACTTGCCATATTGGAGTTTGTTTGTAAGGTATCTACACTGAGTCTGTGTTTATTGTCTCTCACTTTTTCGTCGGCATTACACATGCTTAACCTTTTGAAGTTTCTATTGGGCAATCATGTTCCCAATCTCACATGACCACCAGTCTCAAGTCAGGTCTGTGTTCTTGTTCCGATTATGAAATTGTGGGTGTTGTTGAATTATAATGGACTATGCCAGACGACATCTCGGGGTATATAATAATTCAAACAATGCAACTTGATAACAAAATACAGCTCGTAAACAACAGTCATCAAATGCAGGTTTCAGAAGCCAAAACGGAACTGAAGAACTAAGTCTACTCCGTTAGACTTTGGCAGTTACGACGCTGTTTATTTTCGCAGTGCACAGGCTTGTAGCAACGACAATAATAAATAATAAAATACTGTGCCTGTTCTGACCAGGTCGGGAAGTATTACAATTATAATTAAGACGAATAATATGTCCCAAGCCATCTCTGCTCGAATTCTAAACAATGTCCTTGCCCGTCCACACGGCGTCCTTCTCTCTATCTTCTAAGTGTCCTTCCTGCCGTTTATCTGACATCGAGTTTTCTGCGTTCGTCTGCCTGTTTATTTGTGGCTTAGATGAATGTTGTCTCCACAGATTGTCTCGTCCATTCCAGTTATTAACTCAGCCACTAATGCGATATAAAGCCAGTGCCTAGCCAACCTATCGTTCCCAAATCAACATAAGCTGCCGCTCCTAAGAAGCTCCCAAGTCCGTCTGTCTTTGTTGTTGTTGACAATCTTCCGTGACGTTTCTGTGTTACCACGTCATATCCTTAGATTTATTAGCGTTTTGGCTTTGGGATTCTCTGATATTTCTAATTTGTCTTATTACGTCACACCTGCTACTTGGCAGACTAGGGCTGTATAAAGTTGGTTTACGACATTCACGAACCATGAAGCAATGACAGGACAATGGTTCTGTCACAATATAACTTGTCTCTTCTGATTAGACAGTTCACATTGTCTCACTTGATCATACTATCATACTACACTACACTGCTCTACAATGATACTACTCTAAACTACTATAAAACATCTGCGGCAATATATATTTTGCCATTGCTGACTCTTAATCTAAGCCATGCATTCCCTGCAATAGTCTCAGCTTGAGTGACAGTTTTTCCACAGTCCTTTCACTCTTATTTGTTCATTTGAAGTGCGCAGTTCGCTCAAAGCATATTTAGCTAGTTAGTCACGGTTCCAACTTCACGTCAACAGGTCGTCCCCATATTGCTCTGTTCCTGTGCCAGTGAATATCACAAAATGCTCCTCACTGCCCCATGTGAACAGTTGAATAGACAGGAGTGTCGGCAAGCCAACAGCCCGCACAGGTGCACTGTGCATAATGCCGCCGCCAGAATGCCAACACAAAAGTCCTCCACAAAAAATACAGTTCATCGTCGATGAAAACGGCAGTCACCAGAAAGACTTCATTGACCGAGGTTTTATCCCATATGCTTCGGTTTCTTTCTGCAGGGCGACCCGCCGAAAGCGCAGCACAAAGCACAAACTACATAGCTACAGCGACAACTCCCAGGAGTCTCCTGAAAAATGCACTCGTGAACCGAAAAGGCAAACCAGTCAATCCAGCAACAGCCGGCCGTCATCGTTCCGAACATGCAGTTCATGCGAAAAACAATCGTGGACAGATGCAAAAGCATTCCACGCGAAATTCACAGCTCACAGTGTCGCACCACGCACTCAGTAGCAGGGCGACGGAACCATAGCCTCCTTAGTCGCCTCTTACGACATGCATGGTAGGCAACAGTGTTACTATTCTTTGCTCCCCCGTATGGGCCCCGGCAAGACACGGGCGTCAAAGCATATTGCTCACCCAAAGCGCAACAAGAGCTGACTTTGGCTCTTGATAGGGTCCTTTAGTTATTTAACTCTGCTATTCTTTGTCTAAAGAGACAAACCCTGCAAGGTGCCCTGGGGGTAGAAGTTATGGTGCCATTTACCCATCGATGAACATATCATGTAGTTGTGTATTGTATAGAGTTAGCTACCCCACACAACTAACTCATAGCATCACTAGGCAGAATTACTACCCATTACATTATCACTGTACCTAAATAGTCTGAAAGACATAAAGTAGAAGCTAATAACATTTGTCAGATCAAAGTCAGAATGCTTTGTGTCACACACACTTGAAAGTAATGATTGAAGAGATCAATATTAGGGCTAGAACAGGAATAAAGGTTAAAAGCAAGAGGATAAACATGCATTGCACCAAATTTACCCCATGTGGTCCTGTCTCTCTTTGTAGAACGGCAAGCCACCTGCTGAGAGCATCGCACACAGCACAAACTAATATGTACTTAGCTTATTTTGTTAATGTGGGTTTGACATGTTGGATGATTTATTAGGGTTGATGAATATTCATCTAATTTCTGCATCAGGGGATCTTAGCAGACACGAAGACTAATAGATCACTTGAAGTGTTGTAATACAAACTTAGGATCAACTGATAGTTGAGTGATCATGCAATATTAGAACAGAAGATCACATTTCTTGTTCATATTCCTTTTGCAAGCTGTTGCATCCATGTGTCCAGGTTTTCAGATTGGCTCATTACATTCTAAAATTAAGTCTTCTACTTAATCAAATGCTTGAGGAAATATTTATATTTAGAATTTTAACAAATCTAAATTTCTAAATATAATTTTATCTCCAGTGTCTCCATTTATTAAGCCATGGGTTCTTTTGTGCTGGAGGTGAAAATCTCTCTTTGTGGAACTGGAAGGGGCAACATTTCTGTACGGCACAAAACTGTGCATCTGAGGGTAAATTATTTATATTAATAAAATACCTTTCTTTGTATAATTGCATTTACATATTTCTTTCTTCTTTCTTGTAAATTATTTATTGCTGTATCTTTTCATTCAAATCATTGTAGATTAAACTTTATGGAATATATCTCAGTTTCAGATGTTACCTTATTCTGTACCATTCAACTTTCCATGCCTGGCTAGCACACTTGCCTGCTGGTTCACGTGTTGGATTCTCCTTGAGGCAGATTTTAAAAATTGACCTAGGCTTGTAGGTCCATTCACCTTAAATTGGTACCATGAAATTTTGAAATTTTGTGAGGAGTAATGTCAGATGGAATTCAAGTACATGAAACACATTACATATATATATATATATATATATATATATATATATATATATATATATATATATATATATATATATATATATATATATATATATATATATATATATCAGTTACAGATCTGTGCTGACAAAGGCTTTAGCTGTAACATCCATTTGGTTACTTGTAATCATGCTCTAGTAAAGCTTGCCGTCCACTTCGTGTAATTTGGTGATTCATTCGTCACATAATAATGAGCATTTTTTTTTCTTTTGCGCTCGCTCGCTTTGAACTCAAGTGTAGTCCATACACACTATCTATAGTAGTCATTGACTGAATTTTGCTTGTGGATTAGCTTTCTCTATTAACAGTGTCCCTCGCCATCAGGTGAACCGACTCCGCCTTCAGAGGTACTTGTAATTTACGTCCCTAAGTCAAGGACGACAGGTCAACATTTTTGTCCTGCTGTCCGGTGTAGGGGTTGAACCGCTTACCCCGGCATTAGCACAACGAATGTTTAAGAACACGTGTTCTTACCCATTTGGCCATGGGACTTGCATAATGAGCATATTATACCTGAGTACACCTCAAGACATGTTAAAAGGTCATTTACTTTTATGTTTTAATTTTGCTTTTTAGTTCACATCTTCTGCTTTAATTATAATTATCATATGCGTTCATATTCCTCATGAAATCTGTTTTATATATGTAATACTCTTTATGTTAATATAAATATTGAGCACTTATTCTAGAGATTCAATTTCAGATTAAGAAAAAAAAAAGAACTGTTAGACAAGAAAATGGACAGAATCAAGTTGCATAACAAAGAGCATTAAAATCATTGGGAAATAATTTGAAAATGTAATAATATCTAAATGTTTTGGGGGAAAAAGAGACCAGAGAAAGATTGTTGTATAATTTTCAATTTAATTTTAATTATTTATCAACTGGACACATTTCAGATATCAGTAACATGATTTCTGTGAAAAATGACATCATTGTGGCAGCAGCTGATGTAGAATTGGGTAAGACATCATAATCTTCATCATCATCATCATCATCATCATCATCATCATCATCATCATCATCATCATCATCATCATGTGCCCTGCCAGCTGGCATGGGCATTCATGTCCCTCCACAGATCTCGGTCCTTGGTATTCTGGAACAACTCTGCTGATGATATTCCCCAATGCCGCTATCTCAGTCCAACCAGCTTCATTTTTCTCTGTTAGCATCTGCCTTTTCTTGCACTGATCTTTCCTGTCATCACAATGTTCTGGAATACCTCTCTTTTCATTATATGACCAAAAAACGCTGTTTTTCCTCTTTCTTATAGTTGTAAATAATGTTCTATTTCCATTAAGTTCTTCCAGGCAAATCGTTGTTAGTTATTCTGGCATTCTAAAGTATCCACAGCATTCATCTCAGGAACCACATTTCTGTTGCTTGTAAGACAACATATTATATAATAATAATCATATATGCAAATTATATAAAATAAATAATATTAATAATATAAGATAAATTAGTCTTTGTGTATACTATTTGTAGTTTTTGTGATTTAATAGTCACTGTATATAGACTCATAATATTATAATGTAAATTGTGTGCACTTTAAAATAGTGATAATTACATATGTTTAGGTATTTATATCCCTTATCAAAGGAGAACCAGCTCTATGGTGAAGGGGCACAGTTCGTAATCCCACTTACCACGTTTGAAACACATCTGCGGGCAATTTGGCACCAGACTGCCTTGCGTTGGTTTTATAAAAATGGTATGAATGTCGGCCGTTCAGAAAGCAATGGCAAACTACTGACCATAAACTTGCTAAGAAATCACAAACAGCCAAAAAAAAAATGCAAAAGTTGACTGTGATGTCCTGTAAAGGATATGCAGTGAACTAACATAATACTGTCTTCTCTTAGTTGAGTTAAAAGCATTTCAACAATTCTGTTTATAAAACATTTATAACATATCTATATCTACTTTCTTTGATACTTGCAACACGTCATTCATCATGTGCCATGCCAATAAGTGTGACTGGTCATGTTTCACAATCTAGCTTGGTCACCAGTGTCATGGATCAGCTCAGTGTTCTTGTCTCGACCTTAACCACGTGGTCAAACCATCCAGATATTTACGTCTCTGCCTTCCTCTTATTCTCTTTACCTCGATCTTGCCAGTTGTCACCAAGTTCTCCAATTTATTTCGTCTCATAAGGTGACCAAAAAATTGTGACTGTCTATGTCTAATTTCTCTAATCAGTGTACGATTTTCATTTGTTTCTTGTAGGACTTAGTCATATGTTTTTTTTTTCCTGTCTGTTCATGGTATACTTTGCATTTTCCTCAAAAACCAAATTTCTACAGCCATCAGATGCTTTTCAGCTTGACTGCTCATCTTTCACGCTTCACATCACTACAAAAGTACAGGTTCTACGTAGCACCTCAACACTCTTTTTCTTGTTTGCAAATGACATCTTTGCTACATGTTCATCCTTCCAATACTTTTAAATTTTCATGTTTCTCTATGATTGAAACAACTAGTTGTGAGATGATTGTAAAAATTCCATCACTTTAATGCAGTATTGTTGTTTGTGCAGTGTGCTATGAGATCAGCCACGATGATGATGGCAAGTGTCAACTGTTACGAATCAAACAGATGCTGTACCACACTGAGGCTATTCATTCCTTGGTTATAATTTCAGGTATGGAATGGTATATTAACATCATCATCAAGTATTTCACCCCTTAGGCTGGTCCTCCCAAGAGGTATAAGGAATGCCTGGGGGTTCATGGCAAAGGTTGGTGGATGGGTTTGGTGTAGGAGAGCCTTGCTTATCATCCAGCCACATCTAGTCTGAGAATGGAGGTGCAGGCAGTCATGGTGGGTTCCACTGGCTAGAGGTCAAACAGCACATGCATGTCGTGACTGTAACGGAAACTTCCATTCAACAAACAAAAATAGAGAGCATCTATTGGATTTTCCCCCCAGGACATGCTGGTGTGGTGGGAAATGAGCAGGCGGACAGCTTGGCTGGGTTTGCATCCCTTGGTGGGGTATTGGTGCATGATAAGGCTGATATGGTCGAGGGTCTTTGGAATAATGTGAGTAGTGCAGAAGAACTGGCAGATCATCGTGGCCTTGAGAGAATGGTGCTGCTGAGAGTGACCAGAGGATCTGGCCAACACTCAAAACTCTGAGGAAACACCAGACGACCACATAATCAGACTGCTACCAGTAGCATTAGTATGGGGACTCTTCTCTGACTTTTGCAGGTGAAGATGGAGCACATATGGGAATGTCCCACGTGCTGTGATGTCGGTTCTTGACTCAACTCATCTCAACTCAGGCTGGTCCTGCAGCTTCCAGATCATTCCATTCCATTATCTTCTATGTTGTGTATGTATGATTGCATTTATAAATGTGTGTGTGCCTGTTTGATAAATTCGGACATTGGCCTACCACTTTTTCGTATCGTCCATATTTTGCCCTCTTGTACTCTCTTCAATGTTTCTTTGTGTTATGTGACAAAACCATGAGAGTGAGATTTTGTATTACTTTTCCTACTGTCTTCCTTGTGGGGCTGTAAAGGTCTCTGAGGTTTCCTTTCAATGCCTCTTATTCTACCTCTTTTTCTGGGTCATCAAAGTATTGTCTTTTACACATCTGTATCCACTTCATAACTTTTTGTTTTATTAACTCCTGTGTATTTTTCATGGGCTCTGACTTTAGTAGCTCTGGTTTTGCTCTCTTTTCAATCCACCTCTCTATTGTTCCTTTCTTCTCTTTTCTTAAGGGTTTCCAGCATTATCCATGCTTCATGTTTTCATTCCTTTCTTTCCAATGAAGTTTCTACATAATTTGTTTCAAAAGCTGTTAAATTTCATGACAAGCGTGGATAGCAATAAAGCAGAGAAGTTGTCACACATTTGTCTTTCACTTCCCTCTTTGTATATATTTCTATTACATTTATTATGTTTTAATTTCACATTAATATTCTTATATCAATTCTTGTTCTGTACTAGACAAAGGTGATAACTACCAACATGTTGCACAGTTGTGTTGTGCTTTATTCTTGCTTATTTAATTGATTTTGTCTTAGTTGTTATTATATTATTACATTATTTTCACCTATTTCCCCTTACTTTAATTATTTTGTTTATGTGGACTGAGACCCTAGTCAGGTGTGTACATGTGTTTGTTTTCGTGTGTCTTCAGAATTTAAAAATACATGTTTGTTTCATTAAGTACTGTTACATCCTGCTGTGGTCAAATATGTCTTTTAGACACAATAAGTTACTTGTTTGTCATGTTTGTGTTGTTCTTGGCAAAGGTTGTTTCATTTTATGTATGAAACATGAAAACCTTAAATGTCTTTTCTTTGGGGGGTGGTGATAATATTCTGAAAATTATTTTTTAATGTATCATTTTTGGATGTAGTCACCACAGCGTTCAATATAAGTCCTCCAGCGCTGATAAAGTGCTTGGATTCCTGTAGAAAAAATTCTCTTTGTCGCATGTGTAACCACTCATGAACCATCTGCAATGATTCTTTGAGTTGTCCAGGTGGAAATAACTTGGAGCTAGGTCTAGCAACTTATGGGGGATGTTCACGCAGAAAGTGGAAGTCACTGATAAAAAAAATGGATAACAGAAAGCTGCTCCTCTTTGGTGCATGTCAAAAGTGGGGCGGCCATCTTTAAACTGTCCGTATAACATCAGCGTGTGTGTCTGCATCATGATGTCATGTGCTTAACCCTTTTGACATCCTTAACAACAATATTGACAGGTTTCAAGACAATAACATGGTTATTATAATTTCTATCACATTTTTAAGGTGTTCATTTGAAGTCCCTTCATAAATATTGCAGCTTTGTTGTAAATGGATATGAAACAAAAAACCATTTTGTCAGGACAAATGTGGTAAAAGTAGTTTTTCTTACATATGGTATAATAATTATCATCCAGTAGCAGCAATCTTTGTAGTGAAGGTAGGCATTTGTAAATCTCTGGCTTCTGTCCTGAACCTTTAATAAATATAGTTTGCTAGTTTTGTAACCTAACATTTTCTTGATGTTGCCTATCCATTTATATCTTTGACAACCTCTGACTCTTTGGCCACAAACTTTCTCTCCTTTATAATGTTCAATAGATTATGTCGTCTGATGTGACCACAGTACCTTGTCTTTGTCTGTTCTATTCCCACGGTGTTATTTTTTCTTGAGTTAATCTAGAACTGACTTATTTCTCTTCTTTTCCGTCCAAGAAACTTGCCTTTAGGATTAAATATACTATTTTGACAGCATCAGCATTTGCTAGTGGTTCAGGGGATGGAATGATTTTGATTTGGGAAACATCAAGCTTGCAGCCAATAAGAAGGCTACATCCTGTCTCGGCAAGTGAAGGTGACAATAAGAGATTTCCTCATAGTGTACAGTCTCTGATGTGTTTGCAAGAGGTAACTTGTCATTTATCTATCTCATATTTGCTAACTAATGTGTTTGTAATTCATAACTTGTCATTTATCTACCTCATATTTGCTAACCTTCCGCTGCCTTGCGGGTATACCCATATGGGAAAGGCTTCGGGAGTAAACCCTGAGGACAAATCCGGAGATGGAGTCCCTAAGGCAGTTCCATGTTGTAAACAACATAGTTCTGGCAACTCCTGCGACGGCACCGATGCCAAGTTGCATTGGCTACTGCCTTTCCCTTGGTCAACATCGGCGACGTTGAGAGGGGGAACCTGCTACTGGGCAACAGCTGGTTCTCCAATTTCCATTGCCCAGGCTTGTGCCCTGAAGAGGTCACTTCAGCACCGCGTAAAGCTGTGACACAACATGGGAAGCAGCATTTGCCGGTTATAAGTCTTAATGCTCGATTGGCGTAGAGCAAGGCGCCAGGGGCTACTTCCGACGGTGGGAGAGATCATCGTATCTCACTAGACAACTACCGCCCGCCTAAGCTGGGCAGCCCCCAGTCAATAAGGTGTTGTCTCGCCACGGTTCATCTGCTCCTGAGGGTGTGTGGAGCTTAGGGGAAAATCCTGACACATGGACCGCAATCTATACACCTAGCAACAAGAAAAAAAAAAAACAACCAACCCTAAGGCTGGGAACATGGAACGTAAGAACCATGACCCCTGGCATCTCAGACGATCTAAACGAGATTGTGGATGCCCGCAAAACTGCAGTGATAAACAACAAACTACTAAGACTGGGGATAGACATCGTCGCCTTGCAAGAGACCAGACTCCAAGAAACTGGAAGCATCAAGGAGAGGGACTTCACTTTCTACTGGCATGGCAAGCCGTGCGGAGAGACCAGGGAGCATGGAGTTGGCTTCACTATCAGAAACAAGCTGCTTAATTCCATCATACCACCAAGTGATGGCACTGAAAGAATACTGAAGCTCCAACTCCAAACAGAGGCAGGCCCAGTTAGTATTATAAGCGTTTACGCCCCAACACTAACTGCAGCATCAGAATCTAAAGACAAGTTCTATGACGACCTTAGCAACGGAGTCAGTGAAACACCAGAG
Organism: Cepaea nemoralis; assembly: GCA_014155875.1. Classification (NCBI taxonomy): domain Eukaryota; kingdom Metazoa; phylum Mollusca; class Gastropoda; order Stylommatophora; family Helicidae; genus Cepaea; species Cepaea nemoralis. The sequence continues at coordinate 15,000 of JACEFZ010006885.1, read as the reverse complement.
AAACAACATCTTTTTATCCTGGGGGATTTCAATGCAAGGGTTGGCTCCGACCACGAATCTTGGCCTTCATGTCTAGGACAGTTTGGCGTTGGGAAGATCAATGACAATGGACAACGTCTCTTGGAATTCTGCAGCCACCATAATCTGTGCGTGACCAACACCTTCTTTGACACGAAACCTCAACACAAGGTGTCATGGAGGCACCCCAGATCAAAGAACTGGCACCAACTCGACCTGGTGCTCACTAAACGCAGCAACCTCCGCAATGTACGACTGACTCGCAGCTATCATAGTGCTGACTGCGACACCGACCATTCACTCGTCTCCAGCAAGGTGAAGATAAAGCCCAAGAGAATCTACAGAAGCCGAACAGAGGGAAGACCACGCATTGACACCAGTGGCACCCAAAATAAAGAGAAGGTCAACAAATTCATGCAGGCTCTAGTGGATACTCTGCCCGGCCCCACAGACGGAGATTCCACCGAGAGATGGAGTCATTTTCGCGACACCATCTACAATACAGCACTATCAACATTTGGCAAGAAGCAAACTAAGTCAACTGACTGGTTTGAAGCACACTCTGAAGAGATGCTCCCAGTCCTGGAGATAAAGAGACATGCATTCTCAATGTATAAAACATCACCTTCAGAGAAAACACTGCAGGCATTGCGAACGGCCAGAAATAGAGTACAACAGATGGCAAGAAGATGTGCGAACAGGTACTGGCTACAGCTCTCTGCTCAAATTCAAACTTGTGCAGACACTGGAAATATAAGAGGAATGTATGAGGGCATCAAGCAAGCTGTCGGTCCATCAAAAAATAAGATGGCCCCTTTACGATCAACTGAGGGGGTAATCATAAAAGATCGAGCGAAACAAATGGATCGCTGGGTAGAACACTACTCAGAGCTATACTCAGTGGATAACACTGTCAGCGAAGAAGCTCTGGAAGCCATCGATCAACAGTCCGCCATGCATGCCTTGGTTAACGAACCTTGCCTCACAGAAATCAGCGAAGCACTACTCTCTCAAATCTGGCAAGGCACCTGGAAAAGATAGTATTCCACCTAAAATTTTAAAATGTAGCAAAGAAACAATCATCCCAGAACTGTATGCAATATTACAGCTCTGCTGGAGAGAAAAATCAATACCACAAGATATGAAAGACGCAAACATCGTTACCCTTTATAAAAACAAAGGCGACAGAAGCGACTGCAACAACTATCGCAGCATTTCCCTTCTCAGCATTACAGGCAAGATTTTTGCCAGAGTAATCCTTAAAAGATTACACATTCTTGCTGAAAGAATCTACCCCGAATCGCAGTGCGGATTTAGACCCAACAGGTCCACCATCGATATGATTTTCTCATTTCGGCAGCTCCAAGAGAAGTGCAGAGAGCAGAGGAAGCCATTATATATTGCCTTCATCGACCTCACAAAGGCATTTGACCTCGTGAGCAGAAGCGGCCTTTTTAAGATCCTTGAAAAGGTTGGATGTCCACCCACCCTTCTTAGTCTCGTGTAATCATTCCACGAAAACATGCAGGGGACCATTTTATTTGACGGCTCAACATCCCAGTCATTCAGCATCAGCAGCGGAGTAAAGCAGGGCTGCGTGCTTGCTCCTACACTCTTTGGTATCTTCTTCGCTGTTCTCTTAAGGCAAGCATTTGGGACTGCCACTGAAGGCATATACCTCCACACAAGATCTGATGGCAAACTTTTTAACCCATCAAGACTCAAGGCAAAGACCAAAATAAGATCAAGATGCGTAAGAGAACTACTTTTTGCAGATGATGCAGCACTGACTACTCATACAGCAGAAGATCTCCAAAGGCTCATAGATCGTTTTGCAGCTGCCTGCAAAGACTTTGGGCTCACCATTAGCCTAAATAAAACACAGGTGATGGAACAAGATGCTGATGCGCCTCCGTCAATCAAAATCTCTAATTACGAATTGAAGGTCGTCCACGATTTTGTGTATTTGGGATCGACAATATCAGATAATCTTTCATTAGAGATAGAAATCGACAGACGCATTGGAAAGGCAGCCACAACATTTTCCAGGCTAGCTAAAAGAGTTTGGGAGAATAATAGACTAACAGAGCGTACAAAAGCTCAAGTATATAAAGCTTGTGTTGTTAGCACACTACTCTACGGGTCTGAATCCTGGACCCTGTACTCAAAACAGGAAAGGAAGTTGAATTCCTTCCACATGAGATGTCTGAGACGTATCCTGGGCATAACATGGAAAGACCACATAACAAACAAACAGGTGCTTGAAAGAGCAGATATTACCACAGTGCACACCCTCCTCAAGCAGAGACGCCTCCGGTGGTTGGGCCACGTATCTCGAATGGAGGACGAACGTATTCCCAAAGATCTCCTTTACGGAGAACTAGCCACAGGAAAGAGGCCAACCGGAAGACCCCAAATGCGATATAGGGATGTGTGTAAACAAGATATGAAAACTATTGGAATAGATCCAGACACGTGGGAGAGAGTTGCAACAGACAGATGCTCCTGGAGAAGAGATGTACGAAATGGACTGGTGCTCTTTGAGCGCAATCAGATCCAAAAAACTGAGGAGAGACGGCACAGGCTCAAAGAGCAGTCACTTACTGCGGGACTTGCCTCGTCTTACAGATGCAGAAACTGTGACAGGGATTGTCATTCTCGAATTGGACTATACAGTCACCAGCGGTGCTGCCAGGCACCTCCCAAGTGGCACAACTCTATAGTCCTTCAGGACTGAAAGAGGCCTACTACTATTTGCTAACTAATGTGTCTGTAATAGGTAACTTGTCATTTATCTACTTCATATTTGCTAACTAATGTGTTTGTAATAGGTAACTTGTCATTTATCTTATCTTATATTTGCTAACTGATGTGTTTATAATAGGTAGCTTGTAATTCATCTATTGGTATTCATCTATTAGTAATTGGTGCGCGTGTGTGTGGGTAGGTGCGGGTGTTGTGTGGGTGGGGTGATGTATGGGTAGGTGGGAGATGGGCCTCATAACATGGTAATTTGCCTTGTTTATGTTTACAACATTCATTTCACAATGTTTATTTTTCTTCCTATGTAAATGTATAATGCTCTTGATGAATGAAAGACGAGTGATTGGAAGGGCCGAATGTAAGACGGGCCTGTGCGCCCAATTTGTGACCCTAATAAAGTTGATTTGATTTGATTTGATTTCTATCTCATATTTAAACACGGATGCCATAAATAAAATATTGCACTATTTCTTGCCTAGCTTATTTCGCTGCATCTCGTGAGGTGTATACTGCAGAGGTATATTTCATATTATGTGAAACAATGAATGATACTTTGGCTGAAATGTGATGTACATCATCGCAAATGTGAAGAATGTTATATCCACGGAAGTCTAACACTCAGCAGGAAGTCCTTCTGTTTACATAGTAATGGCTGGAATCAACTAATATATAATGCTTTCATATATCTGACCAGTCAATTATTGTTTGTTGAATACAGTACTATGAAATGCAGTATGTTTGTTAACTCTTTGATTATAAAAAGTTGTTAAAAGTTGAGAGGATCAACTTAATTGCACCAGGTTTTATTCCAAATGCAGTGTGGGCTGCCAAAAGTGTCGCACAAAGCATGAACTCCGTAGCTCAAGCGATGACCCCAGGAGTCTCAGAGAAAATTGCTCCCATGAACCGAAAGACGTAGCTCGGAATCAAACCCACAGCCTTCGGAGCACAAGACGGCTTGACCACTTCGCCACGGAAACTCCCGAAAACACATTCCCAAGCGGGGAAACGAACCCCGGCTGCCACGGTAAGAGCGCGGAATCCTAACCACTAGATCCATGATGGCCAAATTCGATGTTTCATTACCTCTTTACTGCATTGGGATTTCTGAAGAATGATTAACTTTCTTTTCTACCCACAAATGTTCAGCTACTCGATTTGCTAATTGTATTTTCATTTGACCTATGTAAGTCACTTGGCACTCACTTTGGAATTGATAAATGCAGTTTGATTTGGTGTATGGAGAAAATGGTTCTTTCACATATGGAGTAGGTATCGAGGTGGTTTTATATCTGAGCTCACCTTTTGAGAAGACGATGTAATGAAACAAACGCACAATCAACTTAAAGCAGCTGTAAACTGCACATTCTTTGCTGCGGAACCAATTATCGGCTATAAAACCACTACCTCATATTTGCTAGCTATTGTATTTGTAGTCAGTGACTTGTCATTTACCTACTTTGAATTTGTTAACAGTAGGTTACTTCCACAAATGATGGAATATCTGATACACACAGTGCAAACAGAACAAGAGGTTACCCCCACAAATGATGGAATGTCTGACTTAGACACAGAGCAAGAAGTTACCCCCACAAATAATGGAATATCTGATACACACAGTGCAAACAGAACAAGAGGTTAACCCCACAAATGATGGAATGTCTGACTTACACACAGTGCAAACAGAGCAAGAAGTTACCCCCACAAATAATGGAATATCTGACTTACACACAATATAAACAGAACAAGAAGTTAACAACCCCTCCACTATGTGAAATAAATGTTTTGCATATCCTTTACAGGACATCGCTGTCAACATCAGCATCTTTCAGCTAACTGTTGATTTCTTGGCAAGATTAAGCTCAGTAGTTTGCCATTGCTTTCTGAGCGGCCGGCTCACAAACCCCGTAAGGTACCGACACGATTCGAACCACTGCTGATTCTCACCGTCATCACATTACTTATGAGAGTATACGAGATTACGGAGAAAAGTCGCTAACCTCTAATATGTGAAAACAGAGTGGAAATCTGACTCACATACCAAAGCTCTCTCAGACTTTTGTTCTTAACTGAATGCTGATAGGCAAAACTGGGATGAAACATATTTTTATTTGTTAGTTTATGTTGTTTTGTTTTTATGTTGTTTAAAAACCCACACAACTTAGTGCCAATTTCTATTGCTGTGAATGTAATTATTTTCTCAGGATTACTACATTTGCATTTCAGCGCTACTTATTTGCTGCTGTGGGGTGTGACTTTTATGTCTATGATATATCTAAGGACAAAGACACACTCGTCCTACAGAAGAAATCAGCTCATCTGTCAAAGATCACCTCTATGGGCTTTGCATGCGAGGGGTAAGATGTTTGATTGATGTATTAGGAAGCATTCAACAGGGCATCTCATATTGTTCATAAAGATTAGAAATTCTAAATAATTAGTTGATGCTTATGTCCTCTTCATCTTATTTATCTTCCTCTCATTTTTATTTGCCTCTCTTTTAGGATATGAAGAAAGTCTCAGAGCAAACTTAGGTATAAGCCTCATACATTCCCAGAGTCCAATCTCATGTTCTAGCCTAGGCTTCTACAATCTATGGCACTCCTGCCAAATGTGGCCGGTTCGCTAACATGGCGGTTAGGCGTTGAACCGTTAAGGCCTATGGCGTGTTTATGTTTGCAGCTACAGTTTGCAATCGCATTTTCCTCATGTTGGACTGGTAGTATACGGTTCCATCGCCCTGCTACTGAGTGAGTGCGTGGGTGACACTGTGAGCTGTGAGGTTTGCGGGTATTGCTTTTACATCTGTCCTGTACAGTGACCTGCATGTTCGGAACAATGGCTACCGGCAGTTGCTGAATTGACTGAGTTGCCTTTTCGGTTCACGAGTGCATTTTTCAGGAGACTCCCGGGAGTCGGCGCTGAAGCTGCGGAGTTTGTGCTTTATGCGACACTTTCGGCGGGTCATCCTGCGGTAAAAGACTGAGCCATGTGAGAAAAACCGGGTCAGTGAAGTCTTTCTGGTGGCTGCCGAGTCCATCGGCGAGGAACTGTGGTTTTCGTGGATCAATTTTGTGTTGGCAGTCTGGCGGATGGGTATGTTTGTGGGGAGATGTGTGTGTGGGGGGATGTGTGTTAATGGGCAAGGGTGGGTTGGTGGGTGTTTGGGTGGGGATGTGTGTGGGTGAGTGGGGATGTGTGTGGGTGAGTGGGGTATGTATAGGGGATGTGTGTGGGTGAGTGGGGGATGTGTATGACTGGGTGAGGCTGTGTGTTGGTGGGTGGGGTGGGTATGTGGGACGGTGCGGTGGGTATTGGGAGGGTGGGGTGTGTGTGAGTGGGAGGCTGAGTGGGTTGGTGGGTGAAGAATGTGTTTGGGGGTAGGTTGGTGGATGTGGGGTGTGTGTGTGTGGTTGGGGGATGAATGTTTGGCTGGGTGGTTGGAGGTGTGTAGATATGGGTGGGTGGATGGGTGTGTTGTGAGGAGATGTGTGTGTGGGGGATGTGTGTTAATAGGGAAGGATGGGTTGGTGAGGGTGTGTGTGGGTGAGTGCAGTGTGTGGGTCTGGTGTGTGTGGGGGATGTGTAAGGCTGTGTGTGGGTGGGTGGAGGGTGGATGGAGGGTGTGTGTATGAGTGGGTGATATGTGTGGGTGGGTGGGGGTTGTATGTGGGTGGATGGGGGTGTGGGTGGGTGGGGGTGTATGTGGGTTGAAAGAGGTCGTGTTGGTAGGTGAGGGATGTGTCTCATAACATTGTAATATGCATTGTTTATGTTTACAACATTCATTTGACAATGCATTTTCCTATGTGAATGCATCATGCACTATTGATGGATGAAAGATGAGTGATTGGAAGGGCCGAATGTAAGATGGGCCTGCATGCCCAATTTGTAACCTTTTACAATAAAGTTTAATTGAATTGAATTGAATTGAATTAACTAACTGTGGCACATGGAACAATTTTCGGTGGCACACCTAGTGAATTGAAATACAATTATATGTTCTCATGACAGGTGCAGTAGTGAAGTTGATAGTTCCAGTGGTTGCAATTTGTTCCAGTTGGTCTGTTCTCATATGACCAAAAATTATGACTGCCTCTTTCTGATATTTGTTATAAGTTTTCCTAATTTATATATATTTTCAAATATCTTTTGCTTGTTTACAAATTCAAACTGTGATATCACCAGCTTTGTAATAATGTAATTCTATTGTTCTAGAGAGCTGCTTGCGACATGTTCAGAAGACAAATGTTTGAGGCTGTGGGGTCACAAACCAACAGTTGACCCATGGAAAGATGGCATGGCTGTCACCACAATGGAAAAATTTTCAGGTTTACAGTAAGTTTTGTTTTCTTATTATATTTGAAATGAAACAGTTCATCATTAAGGTCGATAGAATTGTATATCATCATGTTTCTTGTTTTCACCATAATAGTATGTTTGAAATTTAATTAGTAATATTAATAGTAAAGTGAACATTTACTGCATGGCTTGTTATATAACTGGAAGTGTGAACATTTACTGCATGGCTTGTTATATAACTGGAAGTTATATAACACATGGTATGTTCTATAACACATTGTTATCATTGGCAGGTCTCATGAGTTGCTACAAGCTGCTGCAAGTTCACCATGGGAACCAAGTTTACTGGGGGAGTGTTGTGCACATGGAGGAAGTGTTCAGGTAGTATTCATCTGCTGAGAAATTTTGCTGTTTCTTTTGTCTAGTTCCTCTTCCTATGCTTTTTTTGTCTTTCTGTTATCAAATTCCTTTTTCCATGTTTTTATATTATTTGTAAAAAAAAAAAATTAAGTTCTCCTTTCTATTTTTTTATGTGGGTGTTATTATTTTTGTTGTTAAGTTCATAATTTGTGTGCTTTTGTGCTATTACTTTTGTTATAAATTTTACTTTTCTTTGCTTGCAAGTTGTTAGCATGTGAAAAAAGAAAAGAAAGAGAAAATTCAGTGTTTAAATTTAGTCATTTTCTTCTTCTTCATTCGCTCTAAATAACATTTTCTACCTCAGTTATAAAATGGCCAGTCCAATCTCAGAGTTGGGTATGCTTTGGTGACTGATTATGAAGGCTCTATTTTGATATCTCAGCCACTAGTGTATATGTCTGTTTGATCAGTTTCCAATTCAGGGTTTTGCTTTGTTTCAACAGCTGTTAAATACATGCTTGACTTTGGTGTTATGATATAATCTACAATTGTACAAACGCCGGAGGGTACTTCATGTATCCATTATCAGAGATTTAAAGAGTTAAAGACACTCCGAAAACTCATGTAGCTAGTTGAATTATCAGAGCTTTAAGGAGGTATAGACACTCCAAATAACAATCTATGAGAGTGTTGTGGAGAAAAGAATATAAAGATTACATACCAGATCACAATGGCACAAAGATGCTACACAGAAATGGTTTGATATCGCACCTTCACCCAATGGACCTCAGAAGCTCCCACTATAGTGTACTCGAGCAAACACCAGAACACAACCTAATAAACTGACCAGATTTTCCAGAGATGGAATGAAAATCAGGCTCACAGGAACAACCCTACAAAACAATTTGTAGGAGACCATTGCAGCAAACTTCTAGCACAGCGTCCTGCTAAGCAGACGTGTTTGTGTGCTCTCCTCCTTTTTGGATTATTTTTGCTGTTTATCTTCATTAGAGCGCAATGGATTTTATATGATTGTGATCACAACAATGCCGTTCAACTTGTGAAATTGTGTTAAGGTTGCTAAATGTGCAGTGTTGGATATAAATGCTAATAATGTTGTATTCAATACTATGGATAAACTATTCACGAAACGGAGAAGCGTCAGTGATAGCTTGAACTAGCCAATCACAACACTGGAATTTAAACCGAGTGGGGCGCTGCTAAAATGTGTACCTGCGGGCGAAAATACAATACTATGTAGCCATGCTTGAACAGGGGGAAGCTTCTGGACTGGAGGTAGCTGCAGAACGTGGGCGATGTGGGTTAAGATTAAGATCTACCAGAACTAAGAACTACGCACTAAACAAAGAGAAAGCAGTGAAAAGCAAATTAAAGAATTGCTTTGGCTCTCCATCACTGTCTGTCAAGCGTATGAACGACGGGAAATGCATTTCCATTACTTTCAATAATACTCTGCATTATGAGGCATTTCGAACATGCCTGATCAAACATTATCAGGGCGACCAAGTTGAGTACAGGGTGGACCGACACGGCGCTCAAGTCGAAATCAAAGTATCAGCTTCGTTACACACTTTGCATCTCTACAACTCAAAAAACAGTTTGCTTGCTCAGGGGGCAGTTGACGTCATGTCTGAGTGGCTCTCGACTCATTTCGTCGAAATTCAACAGACAGCACAGAAATTAATAGGTGACTCACTAAACACACCTGCCGATCTCAGCATGCTAGTGGCTGGCGAACCTACACAATCTGAAGCTGTAGCCATTACAGCATCAGGCCATAATGACACCATAGTCCAACAAACCATGACTCAGCACAGCGACAACATGAATGAAACTTCTAACCGACCAGTGTTGCTAGCCATTGAGTACCCGATGAGTATGTGTGTAGAAGACAGTATACAACCAAATGAAATAAATTCAAATCAAATAGAGGTTGCACCATCGGTACTAGATGATAGACCAGCTACTAACCAACACTCGTGCGTCTGTCAGCAGCATATTAAAAAGTTAGAGTCAGACCTGAAAGTACTTTTTGATGCCGCCTCTGACAACACAAACAAGATCGCCACGATCATTAGTGACTATAACAACCTCAAGTCAGAGGTGACTCTCCTGAGAGAAGAAAATGTGAAACTAAAACACACCGTTGAGACGTTACAACGCTCGCCCGCTACTGACCTGGCAGCACACGCAGATAGTCTAGAAGTAACAGAACCAGTCGTAGGCGCGTCAATTACTCAGTCAACCAAAAAACATCAGCAAATAGAAAATGTTGCTCGACAGCACTCAACATATCCTATCGAAGTAAAGGTCAGCAATAGATTTGAAGCATTACAAGAGCAACTATCAAACAACAGCCTGGACGACAGAGCATTGCCGAGAGAATACGCCCACATTCAAGAAACATCTGATAATATGCAAGAAGACAGACTACAGCTGGATTGTCACCAATGGCAGAAACAGCGTGCAAGACGTGTCAGAACCCAACATACACAGAAAACACCGGCTGACTGCACCCACTTGATAATTGGCGACTCTTTGATTGGAGGAATTTACAGCGACCGCATGTCCATATCAGACACCGACAAAGCCGCAACAATTCAGCTTCCAGGTGCAGGAGTAGAAAGACTAACAAACAGTATACGTAAACTGGAGGTTAATACAGCCATTAGAAAAACAACGATTCATACAGGAATACAAGACACTATGAAAAACCAAAGTATAACAATTTCTCAGTTAAGAACACTACTTGACTTACTACGTTACACTTTCCCAAATTCTACAGTTTTTTTCTCCTCCATCATACCACCAAGTTATGGCTCTCAACGTCGATTGGCCGACATAAACAATAACACCCTAGAGACTTTTTGCAATCGGTATCGTGTACACTTTATCAACAACACACCCTTCTTCACATCACAGACAGGAGCACCAAGGAAACGATTGTATAGAGACCAAATACACACAACAACATTAGGAACTAGTCTTCTTGCAAAGAACATTAAATATCCTGAAAGGGCAAAACACCTGACCAACACACAAATGATAAATTCTGAAGAACCTAGGCCAACCCAGGCCAGCCGAAACTCCCCCATTTCACCAGGTAAACGTCTGCTGACATCTGACCCCCGACCTCCGGCCACTCAAGAATCACACATGCTACCAAGAATAAACCAACCCATCCTTCCTACCCCCATCTTAGCACGGGAAGGAGATAACTACCACAATAGTTTTCCTGCCCTCCCCTGCAAGGAGCCTGCGTTGCAAATATCGGCACACACACACGGCAGTAATACCACTTTGACACATCCCCCTCACGCCACAAATGGGCCACCTAGCAGACAGCAGGAAGTTCCGCATCATTGGGGTCCAGAACTTTACGCCAAAAATGGGTCACATATCAGACAACAACAGGTTCCGCATCATTGGAATCCAGAACTGCTACACTTGATGCAATTTAGTCCGGCCGCACTGAATCAAGCTTTTATGATGTCTCTACAATACAGACCTGTAAGATAGGATATGTATTAAACACTGAGCCCTATACGCAATATACCAGGAAAAGAGCTTCCTCCTTGAACTTTAACTGCTTACTATTTAGAGTTTTATCTCCCGTGTGGGATACCCAACTTTAAACAGGAACATTGACTTGTATAGTCATTTATTCATTCTTTCTGATAGCAGCTGGTTACATAGCTTGCGAAGTAGTTCGAGCTACGTAATTGTATGTTCATACGCTTTAATTCTTTTTGTTCTGTATTTGCACTATACTTGTTGGTCTCATTAGTTATATCGTTATAATATTGTAATTTACATATCGATTTCTATTACTGGTATTTTGCAAATTAATGTAATTGTGTATTTTTATGATCTTGTATTTTTACCTAATTTTGACTAATTTACACTTACTTCTTGGGTGAAATGTCTGAGAAGTGGCAACATTGGCTCAATAAATCAGGAATACATTTTGGACACTTAAACATATGTAACTTATTCAACAAGCTGCCAGAGTTATCTTCTATTCTTAATCAAAATTTCCATGTATTCGGCCTTAGTGAAAGTAGACTAAATGAAAACATTTCAGATGAGGACATCTCTATTAAAGGGTACAAAGTGTTTAGAAGAGATCCCTGTAGGAAACAAGAGACAGGCATAATAGCCTATGTTTCTAATCTACTAAATGTTCACCGTAGGCTAGACTTTGAAACTTGCGAAATAGAATGTATTTGGTTGGAGTTAAAACTTCGAAACATCACACCCCTGATAATTGGCTACCTCTATCGAAATCCCAGGGCTGGATACGTTTGGTACGAAAACTTCACTACCATGATGGATGTGGTTTTCGCTTCCGGGAAGGAAATTATACTACTCGGAGACTTTAACATTGACACCAACAAATCCCATATAATCTGGGGAAATATAATTGCATCATACAACTTCCAACAAATAGTAAAACAAGATACTAGAGTAACAAACTCATCTTCAACACTTATAGATCACATTTATGTAACTTGCTCGGACAACATCATAGAATACACCGTGCCCAATTGTGCAATGAGCGATCACTACCCAATATGCTGCACATGGTCTAAAAAAGGAATTAAAACTCCTAAACATAAACACATAACTGTAAAATACAGAAGCTACAAAAATTTCAACCAAAACGCATTTTTACAGGACTTGCTCAGTTCACCTCTAAACAATGTTTATCAGCTTCCAGACCCAGATGATGCTCTGGAATCCTGGATGAAGATCTTTATTGATGTGTTTGATAGACATGTGCCAATCAAGGAAGTTCGAGTAAAACATCACGTCAAACCACCTTGGATCACCCAGGAAATTCTTGAAATTATGAGAGACAGAGATAAGGCACATAAAAAGCGGGATCTCAGCACATACCGTACTCTTAGAAACAAAGTTCAATATACCATACGAAAAGAAAAGAAAAATTACTTTAAGAACTTAGTCATGGATAAAACAAATAGTAAGGACATATGGAAGGCAATTAACACCTTGACAAACAAGCATAACTACTCAAATTCATCACCATCAAATCCTATTTCATGCGACCAATTCAGTAACTTTTTTCAGAATGACATAGATCAGTTGAAGGCTACAATACCAAATTCTCCTTGCAACTTATCTTTACTGTCATCGTTTTGCCAGACTAGATGCCCCCGAGATATCCTTTCTGACATACCGCTAATGACAGTCACTGAAGTACTCATTTACCTCAGTAAACTAAAAAACACAAACTCATCTGGGTTAGATGGAATCAGCAGTCGGATTCTCCGCTGTGCTGCGCCAGTGATCTGTGTATCACTAACCTATGTATATAATCAGTGTATCACCAAAGGTCACTTTCCATCAGCTCTCAAAATCGCTAAAGTGTATCCTCTCCTTAAATCTGGTTCATTGGACAATGGTCTCCCGAACAATTATAGACCCATTTCTTTACTATCATCACTATCAAAACCACTAGAAAAACACATCCATAAGGTAACATTACAGTATTTAGATAGCAACAAGCTTATAGTTGACAGTCAATCAGGATTTCGACCAAAATATTCTTGCCATACGGCCCTAACAAACATGATAGAAAATTGGCACCATAATATAAATAACAACAATCTATGTGGAGCTGTGTTTATCGATTTCAGAAAAGCATTTGATATGATAGACCATGCCATTTTAATTAAAAAACTAGAGACAATGAAAATTGGCCCTAATGTTGTGACGCTAATAACATCTTTTCTGTCAAACAGAAAGCAAGTAGTTTCATGCAATAAATCTCTGTCCCAAACCACTACCTTCAATACTGGAGTACCGCAAGGCTCTATTCTTGGCCCTCTATTATTCGCCATATATATTAATGATCTACCTTTGCATCTTTCGTCGTCCTGCGATCTATTTGCAGACGACTGTACAGTGTATACAAACGCTGAAAGCAGTAATTTGCTGGAGTCGTCTTTGCAACAAGAATTAAATAATGTAGTTAGGTGGAGCTATGCGAACCGTATGCAAATTAACATCACTAAAACAAAATCTATGTTATTAACAACAAGACAAAGACTTCAGACTCTAAATTCACACAGATCACTTCAACTTCACATCGATAACATGCCAGTAGAAAGTGTAACTGAGCACAAAACATTAGGCCTCATCATTGATAGAAACCTAACCTTTAATCCTCACGTTCAAGCGCTCACTAAACAAACAGCGAAAAAAGTCTACCAACTCTCCAAAATTAAAAATTTCCTTGATGAGGACACAAGGAAAATATTCTATACGTCACACATACAGACACATTTTGACTACTGCTCTACAATCTGGGACGGTTGTTCCAATTCAAGCACCAAGCGACTTTACTCACTCCAGAAACGGGCCATGAGATTAATTTATAGCAAACATTTAACTGAAAATCCTAGCCTGCATAAACGCCTTCAGTTACTACCACTCCGCAAACGTCTGCTTTTCAATAAGGCCAAACTAATTCACAAAATCCTACATCGGAATGCCCCAAACTACCTTTGGCCATTGTTTGAATATAATGCTAGACACAGTAAACGATTAAATTTATTACACCTTCCGAAGCCTAGGATAGACTTATACAAAACAAGCTTAACGTACTCTGCAGCTCAGCTGTGGAACAATCTTCCAGATGAAATAAAAGACATCATCAATCCCTATACATATAATCGCAAATTATTTGAACACTATCTCAGTACGGATTACCTTCCCCCTTAATAATAGAAGTAATAATATAATAAAACCCTAGTATAACAGCCAGTCCCCTTTTGGTAGTCCAGTATATTCCACGTAGCTAATAAATACCACACCAGTTATTACTATTACTGAGTCGTGTAGTATTTATTTTTAATTTTTTCAACATGCCTTTATAATGCATATATTTTATATTGTTGCTGTTTTCAGTTAGCCTTGAATGACGTGTGAATGGTATAATGTATGAAAGAGAGTGATAAAAGGGCAGAATGTTAGACGGGCCTGCGTGCCCAATTCTTAACCCTTTCAAAATAAAGTTTTGTTGTTGTTGTTGTTGTTGTTGTTGTTGTCATAGCAAAAGTTAATCATTGAAGAAACAACTATGTAAATATTACAGCTAATGCATAACTACATGTAAATTACTAATCTCCCTCCTTAATTGTAGGGTTTTCTGGACTTTGAGTATGAAGGTATTGTTACCTGTGGCTCAGATGGCTTGGTCATTATCTGGAAGGTAAATTAAATTGCTGTGGATTTCAGTGTTGTCCATTTGATTGATTTGCTCCTTTCTTTAAACATTTTTGTCAATTCTGTAGCATCGCTGCAATGTGTAGTTTGTTTTATTGTTTATGTGGACTTTGTACCTTAAAAAGTCAAGGTTCAAGAACCCCATTTTCATGCCATTGTGGCATATTGGGAATATGGTAAGGAAGTAAAGTACCTTTGTCCACGCCTTGAAGGTGTATGGTACTTGCCCCACATTTTTATAGACCAGTCTGCACTTTATGGATGATGTAGTTGTGACAAGCCTGT
>JACEFZ010006884.1:0-40476 GCA_014155875.1 Cepaea nemoralis | reverse complement strand
AGTCCTGTGGCTAGCATCCCCTGGCTCAAGAAGATAGATTATAGATTGGTGGACCCCATCTCCGTAGCTATCTAATGTGCCTATATTTAAAAGAGAGCTGCTACTAAGTAACGGTAAGCCGTAGGAATCAAGATATCACTCGCCTATCAGCTGCCAAGAACAAGCGATATCATTTATTAACTACTTATTCTTCAGATGTGTTCCCTTGCCATGCCAAGATCAAGACGCGTAGCCAGATCGGCTAACGGTCACCCCCTCCCAACATGGCAAGACTGCTGTTTTGCCATTTCCTCTCAGTCGTTAAGACAATAGATATTTATAGGCCAAGCTTTGCCTGGACCAACGAAAACCCAAGTTTACCTTTACACCACTTCAGTAGTATGTTGCATCTCTGTCGTAATCTTTAACTCACTGGACAGGCTGCAACTATCAAACGGTAGGTGTTGGCACGGCCATCAATTGACCAGCCGCTGCACCAGTGCACATTTGACGCAAGGCGCTCCATCGGGACTACCCGAAAAGGAAAGACAAATATATACTCGCTCCATGTAAAGATTGTGGTATGAAGATAACCCAAAGAACCATCTTTCCTGGAGATTTGAGCGAACAAGAGAACTGAGAGCTTCCGAAAGCCGTTTCCCCCTGTTTACCCAAAATAAAAGAATGCATAAGGACATGGGCCACTGGCGTTTCGCTACAGATATATGAAATTATAATGAAAAATGGAAAATGAAATAATATTGGGTAAGCAGCCAATTTCACACTAAAAAAACATGACAGTGGGCTGCGCTGGAATGAACGGAAGACGTGTAGAAAATTTCATCTCAATCGGATGGGCCGTTCGCGAGCGCATAAAGGACATATGGACATACAGACAGACAGACAGACGGAGATCGCCTTTTATATATAAGATTTATATATATATATATATATATATATATATATATATATATATATATATATATATATATATATATGTGTGTGTGTGTGTGTGTGTGTGTGTGTGTGTGCGTGTGTGTGTGTGTGAGTGTGTCAGGTCTTAGTCAGATATGACTGAGCTACCATATAACAGTAGACGGTACTACCTGCTTTCTTTTAGCGCCGAACGTTGGGCGGCGCTTACCAACCCCGACACCCCACATTGTGCCAACGGCTTCGGGCGGAAGAGCGCAATTGGGAGTGTACAAGCTTTACTCTGGTGCGAGGAAATGCAAGCTAAAGACAAAATGTCATGGCATGGTATACCAGGCTTGGTTGGCGGCTGGTCTAGGATCGAAGCTCCAACAGGCGGACAGTTAGAGTATTGCTTTGCTGATCCGGCAGCTTCTGCAGCTTGTCTTGTTCCAGATGTAGGGGTGTTACCTTTCCTCTGGAGTGAACTAGGCAGGTCGAGAGATGGATCATGCTGCATGGGCATCACATGATCTCTATATTTTAGACCAGGCTTTGTGCTATGGAGAGGCAATAACTCCATCCCTGGTCTTAACTGGTCTCGGAATCATAGCGAGGGGCAACTGTTACGGGTTATAAGTCCCTGTCAATTGGCGTAGACATGGGGCGCCACGCGTTGCCTTTGACGGTGGGAGACACCTACAGGTGTCACTGATCAGCTACCGCCCGCCTCAAGCTGGGCAGCCCGCGGCCAATTGGGTGCTGATCCGCCACAGCCTGCCTGCTTCAATGGGTGCTTGGGGCTAGGACAAAATCTGAATCGCAGGCTTTAAAACCAATGCACCAGGTACAAATAAAAATAAAAATAGAAACCTCAAGCTACGGCTTGCAACCTGGAACGTGAGAACCATGTATCCAGAATTTTCCACTGACTTGACCAATATTGACGATGTGAGAAAAACGGCTGTGATTGATGCTGAACTCAATCGTCTTCACATTGATATTGCTGGCCTGCAGGAGACTCGCCTCGCTGAGGAAGGGTCACTCAGGGAAAACAATTACACCTTTTTTTTGGAAAGGTATAGGGCAGGCAGAAAAAAGGCAACACGGTATGGGCTTTGCAGTGAAGAATTCGCTACTGGGAATGATTGATATTCCAGCAGGAGGAAATGAAAGAGTATTATACCTGCGCTTGGCAACCTCTTGTGGTTTTGCCACCATTATTACTGCATATGCACCGACACTCGATTCCTCTAATGATGTGAAGGATTCGTTCTATGAGGAGTTAGACTCCGTGATCAAGGCAGTTCCAAAATCCGACTACATTTATATACTCGGTGATTTCAATGCTCGTGTGGGCAAGGACTCGAGAGTAGTGTAGAAGGAGGAAAGCCAGTGGTTTTTTGAGGTGGAAATCGATATTCCACCTCAAAGGGCGATAACTCCTTGATTTTTTTTAAATGTAGGCGTGGTCAGACTAGGTGTGGTCTAGTGACTCATCAGAGTAGGTATGTGTAGTGTATAACATAAAAAAATACAACATGCAACACTCAAAATAACAAACGAGTCAAGTAAGGTATATAATTTTTTTTTAATTAAACCATGTATAGACAAACAATACAATGCATATTAAATAAGTAGCGGCATAGTTGATACATTATCATTGTGAACATGTCTTTTTATATACAAATATGACAAAGATGCACGATGTTGCTGATACGTATACACAGCAGAGTCTTGTGTCTTAAACCCTATATAGGCTCCCCCACCCGCCTCTTGGGTGTTAAGTACTTCCAAGAAAGTGTTCTTGTTTAGATGAGTGTTGTGGTTTTTGGTCAGACCTTTGGTACTGATTTTATCATAATCTCCGACACAAATATACGTCTTACTGCATAACGAGACCATCCCCTCCCCTTCGTATTCTAGTTTTAAAAGACCAGGGGTTCTCTTTTCATAGGCTTTGATATCCACACAGTCCTGACAGGTACTGGTACTAGGGGTAATTCTATGAACAGGGCAGAATTCAGACGGGAACCACTGATTGTAGACTCTGTCATATTCTTCTCGTAGGTGTGGTCTAACTACTTCAGAGAGTGAATCGGCGCTAAGTGCCAAGTACAAACTATCAGTGTCCATTTCAGTGAGTTGGTAGTCTTCTTTAGAAATAAATTTGTCGAGAAAATCGTAATAAAAAGCTAACATTCGCAACTTGGCATACTGGTAGACAAAGAACCCAATCTGTAGAGGTAGATCCCAGACTGTTTTCTTCTTTAGGGTTTCTACTTCGAATAGATCGTCTGTAATACCAGTCATGCTTTTGAACCTGGGGTTATTGAGTAGTTTGATAGTGTCTTTTCCCTGGCAGTAGGAGACGTCGGTATGTTTGGCTTTATTAGTTAACGTTTTTCCGTAAGCGGCGTTACCTAGCAATTTCATCGTGTCGGCTGTAATACTCTCAGCTGGATTTTTGTCTCCTTGGCAACGGGCATTAGACACTGTTTCCCCAAATTGCTTAAAACAACTAACCGGTCGATACTCTATTGTCTGGTAGATATGGGTAACGACCAGCCCATGAGCAAGATACCACTTTAAAAGAGGGGTGGCTAATAATATTTTCTTCCCGAAATAACTACCGATCAATGTCCGTCGTGGAGTACTCAGTAGTTTATTTTTTATGGCGTATTCTTTCATAAATTCCCCAATATCGTCCCTCGACACTTCCTTGTTCTTAAAATTAGGGGGCATTTCTGCAAAGGATTCTTGTAATTCAGCCGGGGTCTCAATATCGCACTCAACCAACCCGAAAAATGTATCACTTTTTATAGCCTCGAGGATCTGTTTTTCACTCAAAGAACCCCAAGGAAGCTCTGACGGTGGAAATGTTTCCCGCAAGAAACGATTTAATGTTGTATTTGCAACTCAACCCAACTATATATCTGATTGACAGGTTTGCGTGTGGTACTCTGTTTTACTAAACTTATCAACATGGTAAAATTTACCACGTTTGATCACGCCCTGCGACATGGCACACAATGATTGAAGAATTACTTCCCTACAAAAAAAAAATCCATCTAATTTATGTAAAATTAATAACTAAGCTGGTAGTGTTTTGTTATGTGTTTTCGTTACAAACTGATATAGCTGAGTGAGAAGTCTTATCGACAAACATCGTTAAATTTATGCAAGAGACAATATCACAATTATAGACATATTTCAAGCAAACAGAAGAAGAAGAATCGACACGACACATGATAATGATATACCAGACCGACCGCGCTTACCGGCATGACACATAATGTATTTCTGTCTGCGGTGATACAAAGTGTCTATATTTAACATCTTCTTAGCTGTGGTGCGTAAGCGAAAGAGCTATCAAAAAGAAAATAAATAAACAATAGTAAACAACGGTATGGTATTTTGATGAACAGCAGTTTAAAAGTGTGCAAACGAATTTATATTTTTTCTTTAAGGGTTCGATTGAATCTTTCCACTATCACGGCTTTAACGTCTTCATTCTCGGTCGTAAAGAAATGCACACCTTGATCTTTCAGAAATTTTAAAAAGGATCGGTTGATAAATTCTGATCCTTTGTCGGTCTGAAAATTTATCGGTTGTCTATCGGCAAAAAATTTTCCCACTGCCGTCACTAACTCTTTTCCTGTCTTCTTCTTGATCGGGATGGCCCAAGCATATTTACTAAACACATCGAGACACGTCACTAGGTACGACATCCCATCGTTGTATCTTTGTAATAGTCTCATATGTATCAAGTCGGCTTGAAACTGTTGATTTATACCACCGGTTATGGTCTGACGTCTCTGAAAACGACGACGGATCGGTTTATGTAGAGTATACGTATCCTGATGCCGTAACCAAACCTCTATCTTTTTAGCATTCAGTTTAGTGTTTCGTTTTAAGGCGGCGGCCCCGCCATAGGCCCCGTGTTTCTGAGGATCAGTAGTAATACTTTCTTATTTGCGCGGCCATTTTCCCCACTTGGGCGTGGGTATCTTACTCTTCTTTTTGTGTCGCCTAAGTCGGTAAGGCGGTGTTGTGTCGACTATCTTAGGCTCGACTATTTGACTACTTGGTGCTTCTTGAATAGGTGTCGGTTGACTTGGTGTCTCGACTACTGGTGCTGGTAAAAGACTGACTTCGGGTTTTTGTTCCTTGATATACACTGTGCCTAAAGGTTTGTGTCTGTATTGCTCAAGTCGATCCAGATACCGCTGCAAGGTTTGTTGATACACTCGAGCTTTCTCCCGCGGTGGTAGATCGTCGGTTTCCACGACTTGTTGCATTTGCTGATCCAGGTCAAGCAGGCTATCAGTAAGTGTGTCGGCTGGTGCATAGGGTTTTTCCAACAACCGGGGGTCGATCAGGATCATTTTCTTCATTACAAACCCACGACACCTTTCAACACGTTTAGAATAGGACCTAATAAAGCGCCTATGAATCCACCTTTTTGCAAGATTTGTTTCCGTTTCTTGATAGACAGTTTCCTACCAGTAAGCACTCTCAGACTGTTTTTGTGTCGCCGCAGTCGTCTCTTCTGAGCCGGTGTCAGTGGAACATTACCTATTAATACATTGTGACAGCACTCGCAAATTGATTGCACGAGGTCCGGGGACGCTGTTTTAATTAAGGCTTTTACGGCAGTCGGTTTTGCCTCGCCCAGAAACCGCAGCATGGCCCCGTGACGTTTCACTCGGTTGGACATTTTATTTAGGGACGTAGACGACTTGACGCTGATCGGGGAAAATACTGCTTCTTAAACGGAGCTGATCCGGTGTTTCCTGTCGAAGGTCAAAGAGCAAATACCCGTGTGGAGCCGATGTGGCGTCTTTAAATCTCTCTTGGACATATGACACGCGGCCTGGGTACATCTGATTAGCCAGATTGGTAATCTGCGAACAGTCTCGAGGGTTCTTAAATACCACTAGGTAATGCGAATTCAAACTGATGGTTCTTTGTTCTTTATTTTTACCAAACAGGTTCTGGACTATATACATAACACCGAGGTTGCGATGATGACTACCCTTAGTAAATAGTTTAGTCACTCTATCATCTGTCTCGGACATAAGATCATCTATCACCACTAGTCGACGTCTATCCCCTGCCCATTTTTCCATATCCGGTAAACCTTCGTTAAACTGGACACCCTTCATAGTCTCATACATGGGTTGCCATTCTCCGTAGCACCATATAACTTCCTCTGGAAGCGGGTTGAACATGTCTGGAAGATGAGCCAGAAACTTTTTCACAAAGACGGATTTTCCACTCCCCGTTGGCCCCGCAATCAAAACCGTAAAAGGATGTTTCCATCTAGGATCCATGACTAATAATAAACACTTACTCATCCACGTCACATATTTTATATTCACTTGAACACGCCCCGCCCGCGCACACACAGGCGATCACCAGCCCGCTCCCCTCGCTTTCGCCCGCCCGCCTACGACTCGATCACCCACCCCGCTCGCCCACGACCCGATCACCCGCGCACCACCTTAATCCCGATATCAACCACTACGAATCCACCAACAACCACCCCTATCGCTAACAATGAAGCGCCATTTGTTATTTTTTCCCCACCTCACCACTTAACATCTTTAATCTTCACCCACCATCAACTACTACAACTAACAATAACCGCCATCTTTAAATAACACACACACACACACACACACACACACACACACACACACACACACACACACACAAGAAATGAGTTATATCCCCATTGGATCCCCCTTGAAAATGGGGATCCAATTTCGGGGGGATTTGATGACGTCACATATTTCTTATATAAGGAAAAATTGGGCATCCGGATCCCCAATTAAGGTGGCAAAACCTCCTACTATACTACTACGATCTCACTACCCAGAGACCATGGGAAATTTTATTCCTAGAAGTCCACGTGAAAATAATCCCGGTCCTCACCGGGGCCTGAACCCGGGACCTCCAGAACTCGAGGCGGACACCATACCTCAAGACCACGCAGCCCCCCATGTGAGGAGGGGAGTAGCTGTGGAAACTATGTGCAACAATTTGGATGTACATACGTTCTGATTTTTCATGGATGCAGCTCAATTCATCTTAAAGTTGCACGCCACGGCTCCTAATGATGGCAGAAGTGAAATAGAAATCAAGAAGAGAAATGCGCTCAGCAGCATCAAATCAGTATTAACATCTAGAGAGATTAACAACGCATTAAAAATGAGAATTTTCAAATGTTACATATATTCAGCACTATTGTACGAGGCGGAAACCTGGACATTGAACACGCAACTAGGACGTCGAATAGATGCCCTGGAGATGTGGATATACAGAAGAATATGTCGTATTTCATGGAAACAGAAACAATCAAATACAGAGGTTCTAGAAAAACTGGGAACGAAAAGAGAGTTGATGAAAGAAATTTAAAAAAATACGACGCAAGTAAAATATTTCGGCCAAGCTAAAAGACATAACACTCTTATAAACACCATACCTACACAAGGTTGAGGGCAAGCGAACAAAAGGTAGACAACGATACAAGTGGGAAGATAACATCAAGGGATGGACGAACATCTGTCTGACAGAATGTACAGTCAAGGCGAGACACACAGTGTTGGAAATCCATTACAGCCATCCTTCATTGTGGAGATGGCAATTTATTGATTGATTTAAATATGAAGGGACATAATTATTCAATTTTATTGATAAGGATTTGTTGTAGTTATATCTCTTATTTGAAATTCTTTTAATGCCCTATGAACATTTTAAAAAAAAATTATTTCGGCTAGGCCGCTAGATGTAGCCAGTTTAGTAACTTTTACTAAATTGCTTTTTAATTATATAACCTGCATAGTTGGATAGCTCTGGAAAAAACAAATCCAACGGTACCTTATTCAAGCCTGTATGTCAATTGTAAGCCGAGATATTAATGTTTGTGTGTAAGTTTATCAGTTAAAAGGGACATATACAATAAGAACGATTTTGATCTTTCACTTTTAGTGACCCTACCTACACACTCACACGACTATGGCTTACACTGTCGCCAAGGGAGATTAACGCCCGGCCTGTCTAACTTTATATATACACTCACGCACACCAATATATGCTTCCTGGCCTAGATGTTGGCGACTTTCTCCGTAATCTCGTATACTCTTGTAGGTAACGTGACAACGGTGAGAATCAGCAGTGGTTCGAATCGAATCGGTAACTTACGGGGTATGTGAGCCGGCCGCTAAAAAAGCAATGGCAAACTACTGAGCGTAATCTTGCCTAGAAATCAACAATCAGCTGAAAGATGCTGATGTTGACAGCGATGTCATGTAAAGGATATACAAAACAACACAGATATATACATTTTCACGTAATCTGTGTGACTACACAAGGGAAGAAGTCAAGATTGACAGGTCGGGGTCGCTAACACCTTCTGCTGTAGGGAAGTCGGAAAATGGAGTGGTGACAAAAAATCAAAGGTAAACTTGGATCTGTCTCTGTCTTCATCTTTCTCTCGTTAGTGCTCTAATTATTAATATTAACCGATTCAGTGCAGGAGAATAATAAATACATCTGTCGCATTTTGCGCACCTCAGTTCATCTCAAAGTTGCACGCCACAGCTCCTAAACACATAGTTCTACATGGTACCTACGCTAAAGCGCATTGGAATGTCAGGAATGTTGTATCACGTCTAAATATAGAGGTGTCACTCGATGATGGACAGGTCATGCGTTCAAATCTTATACATCTGTTGGTTAACCTAGCCTAGGTAGCGTCTTTGCAAAGACTGCTGGGAAGGAAAGAGCCTAAGAACGCGCACATACAGTTTGATCTTCTAGGAAGCCGGGTGTCTTTTCTAAAGGAGTATCTTATACTTGTGTGTTCTTCACCTGATTCAGTGTCAGAGTACCTCTGATAATGGATATGTAGCTGATATATGTGTCAGGTAAAGCTTTGTGTATGTGAGATCTGTGTGTGAAACGGTCCGGCACGTAGGAACCTATATTCTTCAATTTGAAGATAGCCGCCAACTTCTGTTTGTGTCTGTGCAATGGCTAATTCCGCCGTCACTGCCTTAAAAATATCTAACTCCATCTTATCTTCTGTTTCCAAAAGAAGTGCTGTACTACACACTATATCTTAAGCTGTGAGAAGAGGCAAGTCCAGGCCCAGAACGATGTTCTAATCTAAAAACCCTATAGGTTCTTGATTTCATTCAGAGCAGGTTTAGTAAAAGACAGGCTGTGTCTTCTGCGCCGACCGCTGCCCCCTATTAAATCCGCAGCCAATCTTCAACACACGAGAATGAGAGAAGGAGGAATGAATGTTTTTTCCTCTTGTCTTTATACGTCTGTGGTGTGGAGAAAGATTGTGTTGCATGACTGATTAGCATTGATGACAGGTCCAGCGTATTAAACTGCTTTGATAAATTCGAACGAGTTGTAAAATGATCATTACTGCATCTAGCACTCTGGTCGAACTGAAGTCAAGCTAACAACCCAGTCTAGGCATTCCAGTGAATGAAGAAGAAGACGAGTAGTGTTGGAATGAGAGAGTGAGCTTGTACTTTGTCATCTCATATCTCTATCTCTATTTATATATGTTGTTGTCAATGGATGAGAGGCGGTGTGAAATTTCATAGTGAGTACTTCACCTGCACTTCAATATTCATTCAATATACTTGACAATAATTCTATTCACTTATGAATGAAAATATTCATTAGATGCTTCTTTACATTATTGCTTTTATCCAACATGTGGAATGTCATTTTATTAATTCATCTTCTGTTTGAAGAAGTGAGTAAAGGAAATGACAGAAGAAGTGGGAAAGAAGAAATAGAAGATATAGACAGGCAATCTAAACATCTGATGCTTGATGTGATAATATGAGTTTATATGAATTATATGCATCATCACCCTGTTCAGTACCATTGCTGTTCAAGGTCAGATCTTACTGTGTGCATTCCTTCATGAACTCTCCATCACTCATCTACTAGCCTTGTCATTCTCTGTGTCTGTGTCCTCTGTGAGAACATCAGACCAAACAGATCACTATGTGCAAGAGCGAAAGAGGATGTAGCTTGCCAGATGAATTGAAAGATGTCTGATACCAGTACAAAGAAGACACACTGTAGCTCTCAACTTGTAGGTATTTCCTGAATCTTCTATTTTCTATCACTTCTATCTGTAGCCCTTTTCATTCTTGTCAACTGGAGAACCATCATCAGTTGAATATATATAAATAGGATCACCATGCTTATTCACGATAGGTGAGGAAGACGCTGTTCGCAGATTATGGCAGATTTATAGCAGATTATCACATATCTATCGCAGATCATTGCAGATCTAGCGCAGATTACTTCAGATTACTGCAGATTATAGCAGACTATTGAAGATCAAAAGTGATAAGATCGTATTAGATGGATGGACAGACTGTTGAGTGAAGGATAGACTGAACCAGAACCAATGCCAATGATCAGCTGGGGAGAACAATAGGGATTCTTGCAATTGCGTCAAGTGGTTATTTACCCCGAATCTGTTATTTCAGGAGACTATATGTTCTTATCTTGAAGAAAAACGGTTCTTAAAGGAGCTGCCAACCTAAGAACTCTCAGAGAATCTAGTGCTCAATGTGTCCAGGTGTCCTTCCAAAAGCCAGCAGGTCAAACCTAGAACCATCTCACCATCAATTGAATTGAACTCAATTTAAATTACATAAACTTGAGAACAATTGCCAAAGGCATATCACATTTATAGACTGAGAACATTTAAATAATAACCTCAAGTCATAAATGTGTGTAGAGACTGTTTAATTTCACAAACATCATGAATCCATGGAAATTTCAACATTATAATGTGTAGTCTAGAGACATTGTTAAGGAAGAACTTGTGGATAGGCACAGTGACAATCTGAACTGTTACGTGGAGAAAGGAAGGTTTCGTGTGCAATGGCTCTCGTCGCTTCAGAGGTCACAGATTGTGAGAATTGTATGGATATTTTGCCCTGGCCATGCGGGTGTACGGGGGAATGAACAGGCGGATAGGCTAGCAGGGAATGCACCTCTTGGTGGTATCTTGCCTATGGACAAGGGGGGGGGGGGGTGGTCGTGCGCTTGTGGGACCAGGTGGAGAAGGCGGAAGAACAGATTGTGAACCCATATGTAGAAAGAATGAGATTGCGGGGGATCGGCAGGGGTTCTGGAAGAATCTCAAAACTGAGAGGGAAGACCAGGAGAACTTTTAATCAGATAGCGGTGGTAACGATTAGTAGTATGACTCTTCGCTGGCTGTTGAACGAGGGGACTGAGCACGTATGGGAATGTCCTGAGTGCAGTGATGTCGGTTCTTAACTCAACTCAACTTTGAACTGTTACATTCTAGAACCATTGGAATTAAATGATCTATTGGTGTATCGAATTGTAATTCATGTTTCAGAAATGCACTACATGCTTTTATCTCCACAGCATATTAGTCAATAAACTGATTTTCACTTTTACTTCTTCTTTTGTCGGGTACATTGTGATGTGACAAAAACTTTTATATGTGTTTAGTTAACATTACTAAATCACATACTTGAAGAATTTGGAACGATAGGTGGCTGGGTAAACACGAACGGACAGCCCAATCCTGTTCTATTGTAAGCACCCAGGTTCCAAGTTATTCATAAAGGAGAACTTAAAATCATACAAATTATTATTGTAACCGTTTCACCAATAAGGGAAAATGCATACATGTGGGGGAATCGAGCTGAATAAGCATCTCCTCTTCTGGGAAGGCTAAGTTTGGAGGGAACTCATAAATATTCCCGGGAAGAGCCTAGATTTCCTGAGCCAATACGGGGCACTTTGGCTTCCAAAGACCCATCCCCTCCACACGAAATTAGTCCCAACCTTCTAGCTTGACTTCATCACGGGGAATGCCAGGGTGGGTATTGCATTCTCCTCCCAACATGCAACATTAAAGTTAAATGTGACCTGCTATTTGTGCACAAGGATGATATATCGCCGTACTAGGGTCATCGTGTTATTTATTTTGTTTTGTGGTAACTTCCTCATCCTCAATTTCATTGCACAGTGAATGGAAATGTATATTCTAATACGTGTTCATTTGATTATGTACCGTATTTGGTCAAAACCTACTGTTTGTTTGGTACTGAATCTGTTCATATTTAAATTATATCTACAGCAAGCAACAACAAAAGAAAAAGGTGGATAATCTTCTCTCCTCATCTTCCCAAGCTTATTCTGCAGCAGGCATTGGTGATCAGGATTCTACACTGCTTTCTGTCTTCTGATATTGTAATGAAATTAGTATTGTTTATAAATATTTGTTTATATTTGTTTAAACTTTCGACACATCTTTATCTGTCTTCATTATTAATGTTTAAATTACATCCAGAAAGCTGACGAAGCTGGTGATTGTGAAGTGCTGTATAAACCTTCAATTATACATAGCTCGTTGTAAAAGTACCACACCCACTCTCCAGGAGAAGTGTCATACTTACCATGTTGGAAATTGCATAATTAGTCACCAAATCTTTAAATGATAGTTTTGATAAATTGTGTCAGTTTGTTAAAATAACTGTTATTATATTACTCCTCTCCATGGAAATCTTTAGTAAATTTTTAAACACTTTTATTCCTTACAAACCAGTGTATTCACAACTTGCAATGCATGTTTTCCTTTAAAATTCCGAACACAACAATGCATTAGTATACACATATGCGATAATATTACATTCATGTCACGGTGCAATTATCTGCACATTACTTGATGATGATGATGAAGATGATGATGATGATGATGATGATGATGAGGATGATGATGATGATGATGATGATGATGATGATGATGATGATGATGATTATGATGGAGTGATCAGCTTCTCCCGTGCATACTAAAATGTTCAATAGAATTTTCATGAGTCATGAACGCCCTCGCTTTCCGGCATGGCACATAATTGATTGATTGATTGATTGATTCCAAGTATTCTCATTCACACCTAGATCATACAGAGATTGAACTATTAAAATGAAATTACAACAAAAGAATTTTCTTAACATTTAACATTATGAAAACTAGAAATGATCGGCCTTAAACAAGTTTAACTGATACAGCACCAAACAAAAGTAAGTTTGGGCCAAACATTGTACACAATCAAATGAACACGTATTATACTGTAAATCTCCGTTCAGTGAGCATTGATGACTCTAGTGTGGCGATATAGCGTC
The DNA here is from genome assembly GCA_014155875.1 of Cepaea nemoralis. Taxonomy (NCBI): domain Eukaryota; kingdom Metazoa; phylum Mollusca; class Gastropoda; order Stylommatophora; family Helicidae; genus Cepaea; species Cepaea nemoralis. Next base: position 27,366 of record JACEFZ010006884.1, on the reverse strand, counting down.
CTTCTGTTCAAATGGAAGATCGCGTTTGGGGATATATTATCTTTTGACACTGAATCAGTTAATAAAGGTAATAAGAGGGGGAGGGGAGACAGGGGGAGGAGGGGAGAGAGAGAGGGGACGGGAGAGAAAGGAGGGATGAGAGCGAGAGAAGGAGAGGAGGGGTGAGAGACAGAGAGAGGAGGAGAGAGATAAAGGGAGGAGTAGAGAGAGATGAGAGAGATAGAGAGAGAGAGAGAGAGAGAGAGAGAGAGAGAGAGAGAGAGAGAGAGAGAGAGAGAGAGAGAGAGAGAGAGAGAGAAACCAAACGGACAAAGACTTCGTGTTGAGTTAGCCGCAACGGGATTTATTTGGGGGTTGGGGTAAATGAACTTTTTCCTTGGCTATGCTCATACTTTCCTCTTCCTGGCTAACAAAGGGTCTAAAGACCTTTGTCCTATGAGGTATAGCCTCCCTTTATGCTGGGTAGCTTAATGAACTTTTGTCCCTGACTGTGGTAAACTTTCCCAAACCCTGGTGACAAAGATAGAAATGTGATGATTCATTTCCCCAAGTGACGGTTGCTGTGTGGCTCGCTTAACTGGATAGAATATTCCTTGCGGTTACTGGCTACCTTTGTGGCGGAATGAACTTTTGTCCGTTACTGGTAATATTAGTATTACCCAATCCCCGTTGACTAAGACATTTCCTGGTACTTATTTCAGTCTGCTTGTACGTTACATAGAACGAGTCTTACACACACAACTGCGATTTCGGGGGGGAAAAAAAGGGGGGGGGGGGTGATAACTAAAAAATATAGTGGGAAAAAGGCTCTGGGGATGTGGTTTTATAGTCTATGAAAGAATTCGGAAAATTCATGAGACAGCCAAAATGAACAATCTAGACACTTTGAGGGAGACTTAGTCGCAAAGACAACTTATCACAAACATCAGCAGGAGGCAGTCATAATTTGTTGGCCATATTATTAGACGACAAACACTGGAACATGTGAAAACCGGATAGATTTGTGGAAAGAGAGAGACAGAGGAAGACAGCGAGAGAAGAATTCGTGAGTCTTGTGCCATGGCACGGAAGGGAGTCAACACATTAATTGTTCCATGTCGTCGCCCATGCCAGCCGACAAGGCACTTCATTGTGATATTTTGGCTGGGAGCCCAGGTTCGTTTGTAAAATGCGGATCGAAACCCATGACTACTGGGCCGACAGGGAAGCGTCTAACTGTTTGTACACTACATTACCCAGAGATCATTACCGTTCATACTTTGTTGATATGTGCCCTACAGGTAGGGCTTGGAAAAATAGTCTTTAGGTTCATTATATTGCTCCTCTCCACGGAAATCTTTAGTAATTTTTTTTTTTTTTACACATGCGGTTACAGCCTGTTCATTTCTTCCCAGTGTGTGTGTTTTTTTTAATCTTTAAGGGCTCACGGTTCCCAGAGGGGCAAGAGCCGCCCCACTAGGTCCCGCGTCCCTGTGTGTGGGTTGAACCATGAAACTCCATGAGTTCTTCCCAGTGTTTTTTTTATCCGCGTTTCCATCCTGTTTCTGGATATTGCGGTCAACATCAGCATCTTTCAGCTGTATGTTGATTCCTAGGTAAGATTGCGCTTATCAGCACGCCACGACTTTCTGACCGACCGGCTCCATACTCTCATAAGTCACTGGCGCGACTCGAACCGCTTTCTATTCTCTTGCGCTCATGTCAACCACGAGAGTATTCGGGGTTAACAATCAAAGTCAACAACCAACCTCTACCAGTTACAGTGTGTGTGTGTGTGTGTGTGTGTTTTTTTTTTTTAAAACTTTTATTGAGTGTTAAAATCGTTGCGAATTGTATTGTTCGTGTTTTTACAGAGCGTTGCATGTGAACGTGTAGGTGACATATGCGCAAAATTTCCAACATTTTATACATTTGAACATTTCTTCATTGACATTGTTGTAAGGAAATATTTCAAAACAAAACGCGTGATGGTAGTGCGCCGTTGTTATTTCCCCTGCCGCCTCGCTCTCCTGTCAGCTCCAAAACTCCTACCAAGTACCATCACCACCCCTCAGTGATGATGAAACATGGCGTTGCAAAACTGTTTACAAACAAACGGTGAGGGCGGCAGCAGAAAACAACAATCCCAGTAACAAAAAGGTGGGAAAGGGGGATGTGACAGTTTACGGGTTTACAAAGCCATATATATTAATAATGATTACAATGATAATAATGCAAATAAACAAACCAAATACATAAATAAAAAAAATGACAAGGAATAAAAACTGCTAAGGGTGATAACAATAACACAGCAATGATAATTACAGCAATGTTTACATGAAATACATCTATAATAATAATGACAAGGAATAAAACTACTAAGGGTGATAAACGCAATGCTAATAAACGCAATGATAAAAATAGTTATGATAATGATCACATTTTCCAAACATGTGATTCCATTTGCTAAAAGGATTTTCTTAGGGATAGTGTTAAACCATGGCAGGTACATATAATAAACAATTGCAAACCGCAATGTTCAATAATATAGTAGGTGTAAAAGGAGTTGGTTTTCTTTTTTCTCCGTGCTTATTTTTTTTTTTTTTTGGGGGGGGGGGGGGGGGGGTGTCTTAATTGTAAGGGTTCATTCATTTTTTTCCTTTTCCTTTTTTTGTGTTTTAAAAAAAAAATAAATTAAAAACAAGCATTTGTATCAACATAAATAATTACAATCTCATTGGTTTGGTAAACATCTGTGATTTTGTGTTCATTCATTCGACATTCACTCACTTTTGCTTGTTTCTTTCTCGCACTCATGTATACTAAATTTGGTATCTTAAAGAAGAGTACTTGTGTTTACTCTGGAGATATCTGTGATATTTTGTGTTTATAGCATGGGAAGATACCCATTTGCATGTTTCATTTCTTGAACACATTTACATGTGAAAGGGGGGTAACATGGGAGATGATGGTTATATATTAATAATGATAACAGTAATATTAATGCAAATAAACACTAAATACATTAATAATAATAATGACAAAAAGCAGACCACTAGGGGTGATAACAGCAATGATAATAAACAGCAAGGATAAAAATAGTTATGGTAATGATCACATTTTCCAAACATGTGATTCCATTTGCTAAATGATTAAACTTTGGGATGGTGTTAGCATAGCATAGCAGTTACAAAAAATTGCAAACTGCAATGTTCAATAATAGTATTTGTAAAAGGAGTTGGTTTTCTTTTTTCTCCTTGCTTATTTTTTAATCTTTTGTCTTAATTGTAAGGGTTCATTCACTTTCACATCCAACATCTACAAGTTATTTTTTTTTTGGAAGGGGGGGGGGGGGGGGGGTTTGGCGGTCATCCCAGACTAGCTGGTTCCCCGCCTCCCCTTTTTTTTGACGTGGACCCTTAGTCCCACTGTGAGCTGTTGCCCTCAGTGGTCCAGCGGGCCCACATTTAAAGTGATGCTTATGTGAGGTGGTTTGGATCCCCGGCCCCCGACCAGACCAGGCGCACTACTTCTGGGGGCAGCAAATGCGTCTGATCTTAGCCGAAGGGCCGAGAACGATCATCCCGGCCTCCGACCAGACCAAGCGCACTACTGTCGGGGGCCAGCAAATACACTTGATCTTAGCCAAAAGGCCGAGAAGCGATCTCGGTCATCTACCAGTTAAGTGTGTATTTTTTTTTTTTTAAACGTTTATTGAGTGTTAAGAAACATTTGCATTTGTATTGTTCGTGTTGTTACAGAGCGTTGCATGTGGAAGTGTAGGTGACATATGCGCAAAAATTACAAATATTTTATACATTTAAACATTCCTCCATTGACATTGTTGTAAGGAAATATTTTATATCAACAGCGTGATGGTAGTGGGCTGCTATTTTTTTCCCTTGCCGCGCCGCTCTCCTGCCAGCTCCAAAACTCCTACCAAGTACCATCCCCATCGGTGACGATAAACATGGCGGTGCACAAAATGTTTAGAACCAACCGGCGAGGGTGGCAGCAAAGACAACAATCACAGTATCAAAAAGGTGGGAAAGGGGGATGTGCAGTTTACGGGTTTACAAAGCCATATATATTTATAATGATTACAATGATACTAATGCAAATAACAACCAAATACATAAATAATAATATTAATAATGACAAGGAATAATTTTAAAATGCTAAGGGTGATAACAATAACACTGTTATTGTTAAACAGCTATGATAATAAACAGCGATGATAATAATATTAATAGTTAAACCTGTGATTCCATTTGCTAAAATGATTATCTTAGGAATGGTGTTTACATGAAATACATCTATAATAATAATGACAAGAATAAAACTGCTAAGGGTGATAACAGTAACAGCAATGATAATAAACAGCAATGATAATAAATAGTTAAACTTGTGGTTCCATTTGCTAAAATGATTTTCCTAGGTATGGTGTTTACATGAAATACATCTATAATAATAATGACAAGGACTAAAACTGCTAAGGGTGATAACAGTAACAGCAATGATAATAAATAGTTAAACTTGTGGTTCCATTTGCTAAAATGATTTTCCTAGGTATGGTGTTTACATGAAATACATCTATAATAATAATGACAAGGACTAAAAACTGCTAAGGGTGATAACAATAACAGCAAAGATAAATAGACAGCAAAGATAATAATAGTTAATCATGTGATTCCATTTGCTAAAATGCTTATCCTAGGAATGGTGTTTACATGAAATGCATCTAAAATAATAATGGCAAGGAATAAAACTACTAAGGGTGATAACAGCAATGCTAATAAATGCAATGATAAGTACTCAATGAAAATAGTGATAGTCCCACTCTCACTCATTTGACCCACCACACTAATGGGTAATGATGGTAAAGGCAGGATAAATTTTGGAACCAAAGGGTGAGGGTGTCAGCAAAGGCAACAAACAAACCATGAGTGAGGGAAGGGGGGGGGGGGTCTCATGGGAGATGAGGTTATATTTTAATAAAGGTTACTATATTAATAATGCAACTAAAACCAAATACATCAATGATAATGATGACTAACATTTACCTACTAAGGGTGATAACAGTACTGATAGTAACAGCAATGATGATAATAGTTATGATAATGATCCCACTTTCCAAACTGTGATTCCATTCGCTAGAATGATTTTCCTAGGAATGGTGTTAGCATAGCATAGTAGGTACATATAAATTGCAACATAGTAGAAGTAAAAGGAGTTGGTTTTCTTTTCCTCCTTGCTTATTTTTTGGTCTTATTTGTAAGGGTTCATTCATTTTTTCCCTTCCTCTTGTGTTTTTTTTTTTTTTTTTTACTTATTGTAAAGGTAAACAAGCATCAATATTAGCACACATTTTTACAATCTTTACATTTTTGTTTCCCTTGCCATCCTCTCACCAATTTGGTTCCACTCCACCAATGCCATTACCCCCCTCTCTGGGCAATGATGGTAAAGGCAGGATAAATATTTGAACCAAACCGGTGTGGGTATCAGCAAAGGCAGCATCAAACCATCAGCAAGGGGAGGGGGGGGGGGGCACATGGGAAAGGGGTTTTGGTTTATTACTAATGATGATAATAATAATAATGACAGGAGGAGACATACTGAGGGTAATAACAGCAATTATAACAAACAGCAATGGTAATAATAGTTATGAAAATGATAAACATTTTTACAATATGTGATTCCATTTGCTAGGATGATTTTCTTTGTAATGGTGTTAAACATAGCCTAGCAGGTACATACACATGCAAACTGCAGTTTTAATAATACTTGGAGTAAAGGAGTGGGTTATATTTTCCTCCTTGTTTTTTTCCCCCTAAATGTAGGGGTTATTCATATTTCCCTCTTTGCACTCTCTTTCTTTTTTTTTTTTTAAATAAAAATTAACCAGATATTTGTATTTGCATAAGTTTTTACAGTATTATTGGTTTGATAACCATATGTGTTTTTGTATTTATTCATTCATTCAACCCTCACTCACATGATTCAAAGGGGGTGACTAAGAGAAAGGGAAATCTTTACATTTTTGTTTCCCGCGCTACCCTCCCACTAATTGTTCAATTCCATCAATGCTCTCCTGACCACCCTTAGTAATGATGGCACCGGCAGGATAAAAATTTGAACCAACCAGTGGGGTTAGTAGCAAAGGCAACAAACTGTATAAGCAAGGGGGGGGGGCGCGGGGGAGATGAAATTGTAAAATAATAATGATGATATCAATAATACTTATAACATTAATAATACTAAGGATAGTAAAGGTAGAATAAAGATAGTCATAATAATAATGATGATAATCATTATAATAAACAATAATAATAAAATAATAATAATAATAATAATAATAATAATAGTATAACAAATATGTGAGCATTCAAAGCCAAACATTCCATAAATAGTACATTGGAATGGGAGGAGTTTAATTTTCTTTTCTCCTTTTTTCTTTTCCCTCATGTCTATAAGGGTGAAACCATCATTTTGAAACAAGTAAAACAAGCATTTATACTTCCACTATTCTTTACATAAGGGATTTTCCATTGGTCTTTTGACCATATGTGATCTATTTAATCATCCACTCACCATTCATTCACAGTTTCTTCTTTTTTTTCTCTCACTCATGTATACCAAAATTACCAAAAAATTCCCAAAATTGCCAGAGTTGGTATACCATTTATACCAACTCTGGAAAGAGTTGTGATATTTTGTGCGTGTACATGAAGGAAACTAAATGTGTGTTATATGTGTGGTGTTTGTATCTGGCAAAATTTCTGCAGGTCCATATAAGATGTCTGTAGTAAGAAAGTGCTACAAGTAGTTTTGTATGTATGTCCTTAGATGCCATTGGTATAGTATTGAGAAAAATTGCTTTATATATGTCGGCTTGTTTGCCTGTGTGTGTTTGTATGAGGTGTTTGAGTGTTGCGCGTGTGGCAGTAATTGTTGGACACGTATAATAAATGTGTTCCTCTGTCTCTTGTGTGTTGTTTCTACATAATTGACATTGTTTGGATATGTATGCTTCTACCTGTGTTGTGGGGGTCATACTGTATAACAGTCTATATGTGATCTCTCTAGCTTTTGGTGTTATGTGTTTGTTGTGTAGGTTTGAAAAGGTGCATGTGAAGCCAGTCATGAAGTATTTGTGTCCTCTTTTAATCCTAAGTCTTAGTGATGGTGCTTGTTCTCTAACTAAATGTTTGTATATTGTGTGTGTGGTTTGCTGTATTAACTGTTCATGTCCTTTTATTGCCTGTATGCATGTCTGATAGAATGTTGGCAGTCTTCCCTGGTAGTGTGCAGTTGCATTGTTAAGAGGTGTGAGATGTTTGATGTTGTGGCCTATGTAGTATAGTGCTAGTCTGTTCTGTTCTGGGTGTCTGATGATTTTACCTATGTGACTGATTCTAAGTGACAGTATTTTTGTCTGGATGTCCTGTAGTGAAATCCCGCCTTGTTTCCTGTCTTGTATGAGAGTTTTGTGTTTAATGCTGTGTATCGCGTTGGTGAAGATGAAGCGTCTGATTTGTTTGTTTATGTTTGTGACGGTCTGTTTAGGAGGGTCCAGTACTGTCGCTAAATATATTATTTTGGGTAATATGTACGTGTTGACTATTGTGCTTCTACCAAATATTGTGGATGTCTTGTACCTATACCTGTGTAACATGTCTGTGATCTGTTCGGTCAGTGCGTGCCATGTCTGTCTGTGTGTTTCTGTGGGATCGCATGGAAATGTGATCCCATACAGCTTCATGGTGTCTATGTGTTTCAGATCTGGAGGGAAATCAGCCTTTTGTTTCCACTTTCCCAGGCCCATTATCTGTGATTTCTGTACATTAATTTTGGCTCCACTGCCTTTTCCAAAATGGGTAAAGGTGTGGAGTATATTCCTTATTGATGTGTTGCTGGTGGGAAAGAAGGCAGTGTCATCTGCATAGGCGATGAGCTTCTGCTCTCCTATCAGTTAAGTTTTTTTTTTTTTTTTTTTTTTAAACTTTTATTGAGTGTTTAGAAACATTTGCATTTGTATTGTTCGTGTTGTTACAGAGCGTTGCATGTGGAAGTGTAGGTGACATATGCGCAAAAAATTTTACAACATTTATTCCAAATTATTTTACATTTGAAGAGGTGTGGTAAATTTTATTTACATAATATGAAGTATGAAAATTACTTCAAGCTGCATCATGTTTTGCTATTTAGGGACAGTGATTGGTGATGCTTGTGGTGATGATAATGATGATGATGATGATGATGATGATGATGATGATGATGATAATGATGATGATGATGGTTTTAATGATGTAGCTGACAACAAAATGGTGTATTTGATGATATATTTCCCTCATACCCTCTGAAAAGCTATTCTTCTCTGCTTCTTAGAGTCCTTCTATACCCTCGTACCAATGGTATATACACAGAGTGACAAGTTGGCACAGGAAATGATGTAAGACGCTGGGGGGAAAAAATAAAGAGGTTGTCTGCCATGTACACAATCTCTCCAGGCCAAATCCAAGCAGTATTCATGTGTATAATACAAGTCAAATGTTCTGGCTAGTAAGAATTCATCTTCTATGCACATCTTCAGTTATCTCTGCGTGTGTGTAGGCTGTGCCCGATTGATGTGGGTGGGGAACGACTGACGTTTGTTTGGGTCCTAGTTGCCATGCCTCCCCCAGGAGCACAATTCAACCAGCCCCATTCCATCAAGGCAGTGATGTGTCCGCAATATATTCATTCATATATATACATATGGGTGACCCGGTATCCCACCTTCCTTCTCCGGCGAGTGCCGGTCGCCCAGAAATGGAATGGCAAACCACTGAAAGCTTAGCCTGCACAGGACTGGCAAGCCGTCTCGAACACACCAGGGCTGATCGCCACATTGTAGTCTATCATCTACAGCCCGAACTGGTCTGACCAGTCCTACTCGACACTGCTATCAGTTCCAGTTACAACTGGAAACTGTGCCTTGAGGCACAACCCAATTATCATCTGTCAAGGTGTAAAACGCCATCAATATATTAATGCATTAACAATATCGTATGCATGAATATAAATGCACACACCATATGTGTTTGCCTAGGAAGCAAAAGGGAAACGCTGGACATCGTGTATTTACCGCTGTGTAAAAGAAAATCCGCACGCGGCCGACACGTATATATAATAATAAGTCAAGTACATGTGTATCTATCAGTTAAGTGTTTTTTTTATTTTTTTATTTGGGTTTGGCGGTCATCCCAGACTAGCTGGTTCCCCGCCTCCCCTGTTTTTGGCGTGGACCCTTAGTCCCACTGTGAGCTATTGCCCACAGTGGTCCACCGGGCCCACATTTAAAGTGATGCTTATGTGAGGTTTTTTTTTTTTTGATCCCCCGGCCCCCGACCAGACCAGGCGCACTACTGAAAGGGCAGCAATTGCGTCTGATCTTAGCCAAGGGACCGAGAATGATCATCCCGGCCTCCGACCAGACCAAGCGCACTACTGTCTGGGGGCCAGCAAATACACTTGATCTTAGCCAAAAGGCCGAGAAGCGAAGTTAATCATACATTTGTATACAGCTGTATTTTTTTTTTTTTTTTTTTAAACTTTTATTGAGTGTTAAGAAACATTGCATTTGTATTGTTCGTGTTGTTACAGAGCGTTGCATGTGGAAGTGTAGGTGACATATGCGCAAAATTTTACAACATTTGTTTCAAGCTATTTACATTTGAAATGGGGGGTAACGAAAAACGAGTACAAACAACAACAAGACGGTAGTATACCATTATTTTCCCTCTGCTAACCTTTCACCTGTCAGCTCCAACCCCACCAATACCATCATCACCACTTGGTAATGAGGCAAATGGCAGTAAAACTTGTTAGAACCGACCGGTGAAGGCAGCAGCAGCATCAAAACCAAACATTATCGAAAGGGTGGGGGGGAGGGGGGGGGGGGTTGTCAAGGAGTATCCTAGTTTACAATGCAGGAGGGGTAGTTGTTGCATTTGTATTGTTTGTGTTGTTACATGCGTACTGTGTGTTCAGTATTTGTGTGCGTGTTTTTACAGAGCGTTGCATGTGGGCGTGTAGGTGACATATGCGCAAAAATTACAAATATTTTATACATTTAAATATTTCTCCATTGACATTGTTGTAAGGAAATATTTTAAATCCAAAGCGTGATGGTAGCGGGCTGTTGTTTTTCCCCTGCCGCCCCGCTCTCCTGTCAGCTCCAAAAACTCCTACCAAGTACCATCACCCTCGGTGATGATAAACATGGCGGTGCAGAACTGAAACAAAACGGTGAGGGTGACAGCAGAGACAACAATCACAGTATCAAAAGGGTGGGAGAGGGGGATGTGTTTGTATACGCGTTTACAAGCCATATATATTAATAGTGATTACAATGATAATAATGCAAAGTAACAACCAAATGCATAAATAAATATCATAATGACAAGGAATAACAACAGTGCTGAGACTAGTGATAGACTCAATGATAATAAATAATAGTTTTAACATGTGATTTTATGTGCTAAATTGATTACCTTAGGAATGGTGTTTACATGAAATACATCTTATAATAATAATGACAAGGAATAAAAACTACTAAGGGTGATGACAGCAATGGTAATGTTAATAAAAACACAATGGTAGGATTTGTTTTGATAATGATCACATTTTCCAAAACTGTGATTCCATTTGCTAAAATGGTTTTCTTAGAAATGGTGTTAAATTATGGCTGGTACATACAATAACAATTGCATCCTGCACTGTTTAATAATATAGTAGGTGTAAAAAGGAGTTGATAATCTTTTTTGTTTCTCCTTGCTTATATTTTTTTTTTTACATATACTTGCAACATGCATGTTCAATAATAGTAGAATCTAAAGGAGTTGGTTATCTTTTTCTCCTTGTTTCTTTTTTTTTCCTTTTGGTCTTATTTGTAAGGGTTCATTCATTTTTTTCCCTTCCTCTTTTTTTTTTTTTTTTAAAAACTTATTGTAGAAAGTAAACAAGCATCAGTATTAGCACAAATTTTCAATCTTTACATCTTTGTTTCCCTTGCCACCCTCTCACCAATTTGGTTCCACTCCACCCATGCCATTTCCCCCTCTCTGGGCGATGATGGTAAAGGCAGGATGAATATTTGAAACCAAACCGGTGTGGGTACCAGCAAAGGCAACAACAACCATGAGCGAGGGGAGGGGGGTACATGGGAAAGGGGTTTTTGTTTTATTACTAATGATGGCAATAGTAGTAATGACAAGAAGAGACATACTGGGGGTAATGACAGTAATTATTTAAAAAACAGCAATGGTGATAATAGTTATGAAAATTATAACATATTTACAATATTTGATTCCATTTGCTAGGATGATTTTCTTTGTAATGGTGTTAAACATAGCCTAGCAGGTACATACACATGCAAACTGCAGTTTTTAGTAATACTTGGAGTAAAGGAGTGGGTTATATACAGCTGTATCAGTTAAGTGTGGCGAAAGATTTATACGTTGTGAAGAGAAACTAGAGTAACTACGCTATTTTTTAGACGGACGCGGCCTAACAGATAAAGAAATAAATAATTTATTAAACAATATTTATTATACAACAAGTTGGTGCCTAAAATTTCAAATAATAGTCAAAACAATATACATATTTTATGATTGTGACATTCAATTTATACTTTTCAGAATATTTATAAAATTGTTACATGAATTAATATACACTTCTCTTGCAAAATAGCTGTCAGTATAAATATAGTGAAATCTATAATTGTTGCCCTTGATTGCTAAAACCGTAATATGACTTCAACCTAGATGCAATTATTTCCCTTGTATTAAAATAAAATAAAGTTAGTTGCATAACCTTTACAGGGCGTTGCAGTCAACACCAGCATATTTTGCTGTTGTGATCTCTTGGCAAGTTTACCTTCAGTAGTTTTCCATTGCTTTCTGAACGACCGGCATCCATACCATTTCGTAAAAAAAACCAACGCAAGACGGTTTGCTGCCAAATCGTCTGTAGCTGTGTTTCGAACGCGGGTATGCGGGATTACGAATTGCGTCCGTAAGTCCTTGGCCTCGAAGCGAGAAAAACAAAATGATTAGTACTAACAAACCTGTACACGACATCTTTTTAAGGTTGGTGTTTAGCTTGTCCTCTGATCTCCACATTTGTTTCCCTTGTCAGCTGCCTTGGAACCTCTGTATTTTATTTATTTATGTATTTTATTTATTTATTTATTTATTTTTGCATGATTATGACATAGCCATGTACCACTCGTCGGTCTCCCTGGCCTAGGTGTTAGCGTCTTTCTCCGTAATCTCGTATACTCTCGTGAGTGACGTGATGTGCGCGAGAATTGGTAGCGGTTCTCGCCGCGTCGGTAACTTACTAGGGTATGTGAGCCGGTCGCTCAGAAAGCAATGGCAAACTACTAAGCGTAATCTTGCCTAGTACATCAACAGCAGCTGAAAAATGCTGGTGTTGACTGCAACGCCCTGAAAGGGATATGCAACCCCCCCACCCCCCCTCCAAAAAAATGTACCACTCGAGCCGAAGTGCAGTAAGAACACAAGAAGGTATATCAGATATGTTCACAGTCAATACAGGAGTGAGACAGGGATGTGTGCTCTCTCCTCTGCTATTTAATGTCTACATGGACAGAATATCCAAAGAAGCAAGTCTTGACAGAACAGATTCAGAAAATTTAGAACTCTTTACTCCAGATGAAACAACTGATCCACAGGAAATAAATGAACTTCTATTTGCAGATGATCAGTGTCTGTTTTATAGCGATGAGGGCAGACTACAAAATCATATTAATAATCTGAGTTCAACATGCAGCGGATACAATATGAGTATAAACACAGCCAAAACCGAAGTAATGCAAGTTAGCAGATCCCTGGGCCCACTAAGTATACATATAAATAGCACCACTCTGAAATAAGTTAAAGAGTTCAAATATCTTGGAAGTATGATCACAGAAGATGGCAGATTGGACAGAGAAATCAAAATCAGATGTCAAAAAGCTAGTACACTTACATATCAACTATCACCCTTACTGAAACATCCATATACACCCATATCCGCAAAACGACAGATAATAAACAGCATTCACAGGCTGGATTTAACGTTTTGCTTTGGTTTATTTTGTGTGACTTCTGCAGTATGTACCTGACTGATATACCATGCAATAAATCGGGCAATGTATTGTTTGTGTTTTCATTAATCAAACTGACTACGGGAAAACAATGTTTTACATATTTGATTATCATCAATGTTATTGATCTTTAGCCGGCTCCGTGGCGAAGAGATTGTGGGCGCAGTTCGAAATCCTGCACACCCGCTTTCGAAACACGACTTTGCAATCTGAGGGCTGCAGAAATGTGGTTTCTGAGGAAAATGCAAAGAATACCATGGACAGACAGAAAAACCAATGACCAAGTACTACAGGAGACAAATGAAAATCGTTAATTGATTAGAGAAATTAGATGTTGACAGTCAAAATTTGTTGGACATGTTATGAGAAGAAATGGATTGGAGAATTTAGTGACAACTGGCAAGATCGGAGGGAACAGACCAAGAGGAAGACCGAGAGGAAAATACCTGGACGGCTTGGTCACATGGCATGGATGAGACAGGAACACTGAGCTGATCCACGACTCTGGTGATCGAGTGAAATGGCGAGTCATGACCGCCCACGCTTTCCGGCATGGCACATGATTGATTGATTGATTGAAGATATTTTATCATTAAAGATAAATAGTTAAAGTTAGTTGCATATCCTTTACAGGGCGTGGCAGTCAACCCCAGCATATTTTGGCTGTTCATGATTACTGGGCAAATTTACGTTCAGTAGTTTGCCATTGCTTTCTGAACGACCTGCACCCATTCCATTTCATGACAAACCAACGTAAGGCGGTCTGCTGCCAAGTCGTGTTTCGAAAGCGGGTGTGCAGGATTTCAAACTGCGCCCGCAATCTCTTCGCCACGGAGCCGGCTAAAGATCAATAACATTGATAATAATCAAATACTGAACACATTTTTCCCCCGTAGTCAGTTTGAATAATGAATACACAAACAATACATTGCCCGATTTATTGCATGGTATATTTCGCTGGACCCCGTCAGGTACATACTGCAGAAGTCACACAACATAAACCAAAGCAAAACGTTAAATCCTTCAAGCCGAACTATACAACACACATATTCATGTTAGACAATTAAATTTACCGTGTGAATGAATATGTGTGTTGTATATTTCAGCTTGAAGGATGTATCTTTAGGGTTAGTTTATGTTGTGTGACTTCCGCAGTATGTACTTGACTACATGCAGCGAAATATGCCAGGCAATGAATATTTAAATATTTTGGCCATGTAAAAAGACACGAATATCTGAAAAGGATAATTATGGAAGAAGGTGTGTTTTTTAATCACAAAAATAAAACCCTGCGTTTAACCAGTTGATTACTATAGAGACTTTCTGATTAACCGGCCTATCTGCAACGCCAAAACTATTTTAACTAACAGAAAAAACAAATTGGATGTCAAAATCCCCAGGACGGTCAAAAGTTACAGCTGCACGTGTTTACATCTGGGTCGACAACATGGGAACATTTGGAAGTGAGTGAGATGAGTCCATACATCGCTTTGACAGTTCATAAACAGGTTGGATTGAGAGCGGAAGTACTCAGCTCGGAAGAAAACAGTCCGTCTGTCATTTAGAGTTTCCGGACATCAAGAAGATTGGCGGTTTGTTGTGGAAACCCGTTGTTGGGAGCACACAGGAACTCGCTAGCTTGTTGTGGGAGTCAAAACAAGTGATGACAACTCTGACATTGATTGAGCCAGGGAGGATAGATTCTTGACAATGGATGATATGCCCAAATAACACCTGTGTGGACAGGAAGAATACCGTCACGTGACCAATTTTAGGTTTTGCCATAAACCATGATTGGGAGAAACAGTGTTGACCAAAACCGTGGATTATGATGGACGTGTTTGTGGGAGAGCTCTACAGTGTTAGATTAATTTAATATTAACTAGCATGTGTCGTTATGGCAAAGTGTAGCAGCCATCCCGGAATGAGGCGGTTTTGCATAAGGTAGTCAATATAGTCTAATTAGTCCTAATTAATATAGGCAGTAGTCTTGTTAAAACTAGAGTGTGATGATTAGCACTGTTAGTTGAGAACTAGTTAGAGTAGTGACGTGATAATTGGCTCTGCTAGGATGAATAGGATAGAGGGGTGATAATTGGAGAGATTTAAGATGGGGAAAGTGTCCAATGGGGGGATCTTTCAATGGTTTGCCCACTGAAGTTGTGCACTCTGTTTATGGGTCTTTCCTTGTCATCGCCTGATTCGGACGTAGGTGAGGAGCTAATATGCTCTATGACAGAGTTTAGTTAGCTATAAAATAACTGAGCAAGGCAATAAACTTACACTCAGCCGGTAGGATCAGTGACTAGTACTATCACCAGATGTATTGTTTTTCTCACAGGTTCCATACCAGTTACGAGGAAGTTCAACACTGGGTTTGATGAAGTGCAACGTCAATTAGATATAACACCAGTTGGACACAAAAATGTTTCTTACAAAAAAGGAATAACGTCCGAGAAGAAAGATGGTTCACCTAAGATGGGTGATGATTGTTAATGCATCACACAGCATAAGAACATTGGTACCTACACAAAAACATCAATATAATAGTCACATGGTGTGATATATTCTAGTGAAATAGTTCAAAAGACATGATACCTGAACCTAGATAGACACTAGTTAGGTTCAAGTATATTAACAATAACAGTGATACCTAAATACTCACTACAAAGGATTTGTGCATTCTTTAAGAACGATAGGAAATTATGTGCATTGGGCAACCGGTCCATGATCAGCTGTAATTTACAAACAGTATCTATTTCGGATGATCAGGAAGATGGATTACCAGGTAGCTACAGATGACAGTCGGTGTCCGGCAGGAGAGATACAGTACCGGGTGAGGTGGACTTGTTCTGACTTAACGTGCTGTGGTGTGTCCTTGCAAGGATGAACTGACTATGCTATTATCTGAGAGTCCGATCCTACACACATTATAGAACACATCACACATTTTCTTCGCATACACGTCTCATATACGTTACACTTTTCTTTTAATAAATTAATCTGTATTAATTTTTAGAAGCAAGAGTTGTTGAATATGTTGCGTTGGGGAAGTATGAGAGGGGGCATAGTACGACAGTGAGAGAGTGATAGGAAAAGGTGTCCATGGGCTGATGGAGTGTGTTGGACGGAAGCTGGTGGATTCTCCAGGATATTGATAGGAAAGAAAAATTATAATGTGGGTGTTGACTCTCCTCACTCCAGGGACGACACTTTAAAGGAGGACACGACATTATTGGGGCTCGATAACGGGATCTTTGGACAGCGGGATCTCTCGTAAACGGGATCCTTGGACAGCGGGATCTCTCGTAAACGGGATCCTTGGACAGCGGGATCTCTCGTAAACGGGATCCTTAGTTATAAGACGGAAATATCATATTGGAGAATCCAGCTAGAGTGAATGTGGATAGGGGTTAGGACTAATATCTTACCTGTTCACACTTCACACGTCTGCATAGGTCTGTGGTCCTGATTCTACTCTTGTCACTGAGTGATTGTGTGGTGTTGTGGTGTGCTGGAGGTGGTGCATATATAGATTTAGAGTACTTGTTCATCTATCTATATATTATTTGCAGTAAATAGATAATCAACCTGCTAGCTTACCTCTCTGTAAAATGGCCACTCCGAAACTAACCACAGCAGAATTAAAGGCAAAGGGGGAAGACATGGGATTGTCGGGTTCTGCTCTAACGGATTACATACAGGAAGTGGAGAGAGAGTATCGTCAAGCAGAAAGGGAAGATCGAAAGGCCGAGTTGGAATTGAGAAGGATGGAGTTGGAACAAGAAGCTAGGAAACTTGAAGCAGAGCAGGCTGCTAGGACACTTGAAGCTGAGCAGGCTGCTAGGAAACTTGAAGCGGAACAGGCTGCTAAGAAACTTGAAGCTGAACAGGCTGCTAAGAAATTAGAAGCTGAACAGGAAGCACAGAAAAGGGAGCACGAGTACCGGATGCGGGAACTCGAGCTCAAGAGGCAATCTAATGGAGAAACTGAGGGAGCAGTTGGAGGTTCCTCCGTCCCAGGCTCAACCCCAGCAGGTGGACCTAGTTACCATGCTATGAAGTTCCCTCTAGCGGTCTACGAGGAGGACAAAGAGAAGATTGACCAGTACCTTCAACGCTTCGAGGCCATGTCCGTGGCTATGGGTCTGGAGCGTAACAAATGGAATCTCAAGCTATCCCAGGGATTACGCGGGACCGGCTACGAGGTTTATTCTCGCCTGCCACCAGGACATGAGAACAATTATGACGAGTTAAAGACGGCTCTGCTGAAACGATTCGAGGTTACGTCACATACCTACCGGAAAAAATTTCGAGCAGCGAAACGAGAACCGGGGGAGTTGTTTGCCGCCTACAGTTTGCGTCTAAAATCGTATCTCCATAAGTGGATGGATTTGGCTGGGTTCGCACATGACTATGAGAGTCTGGAAGAGCTCATGGTGGTCGACCAGCTGAAGAAGCAAATGTCTAAACCTCTCAGGACGTTCCTGGGAGAACAAGGAGCGGAACGTATTGACCTCGTGACAAAATTAGCAGAACGGTTCGTCGAGGTACATGGGGAGGCAGGGGAAAACCTTTCCACCAACTCCAAAAGTCAAGGAGAAACATGACAAGAAGAAAGCCAAAAACTCAGGAACCAAAAAGTGGGAACCTTATGTGCAAAAATCAGAGGATAGTTCAGAGAAGAAGAAGGAGGGAAGCAAGAGCACTTCAAGCTCTACACCAAAACGACCGTGGTCGGAGAAGTGGTGTTCAATTTGTAAGTCACCCTCTCACAATACGAGGGACTGCAAATCGAAGGCTAAGAACCCTCACTTCGCAGCATGTCAAGTGACTTCCAAGGAGGTTGTCACGGAAAATGCCAAGGTCAACAAGAAAGCTCGCCACCAGGAGAGCTCACTCAAGTCCGGCACTAGAAAATCTAGGACAGGGAAATGGTGCAACCAATGCAAGTCAAACACGCACAATGCTATTGACTGCAGGGACAAGTCAGGAGACACTCAATTCGTCGTGTGCCCCGGGAAACCTAAGGTGGAGCCCACCGAACAGGTCGAGGCCGAGGAAGAGACTCCAGACCAGGAAAAACCACCTGTAGTGGAATTGGTAGAGGTTAACGGTCGTCAAGTGGAGTGTTTGTACGACACAGGACTGGACGGGGAGGCCGTGATTTCTGCGGATCTGGTACATCCAGAACAATTCACAGCCTGCACAGAAGAGTGCTGTAGCCATGAAGTTGCCCATTACTAATGTGGAGATTCGGTCAAGGTACGTCACCGGCACCATCAAGGCCGCTGTATTGACCGATCCCATTTTTCCAGTAATCCTAGGTTGCCGGTATGTCTTTCTGGGAATGCCCAGGGAGCCAATCCATATGGGAGCAATGCAGACTCGCTCTCAGACGAGAACGGAAGAGGCAGAAGCAATTGTGACTAACCCAATTGCCGGGGGAGCTACGAACTGCCCAGAGTGAGGATGATACTTTACGTCCTTGCTACAGAAAGCTGCAGAAAAGTGCTGATCCACCAGGACGGGGGCAGTACTACATGAAGAATAGGATACTCTACAGGAGAGCAGGAAGGGGAGACAACCTATACGGTCAGTTGGTCGTCCCGAAAGCTCACCGGTCCCAGATTCTTCATATGGGGCATACCATCTCCTTTAGTGGACACATGGGTATTGCCGCCACCATGCAGCGAATTTCCTGCCATTACTATTGGCCGGGAATGACAGATGATGTGCGTCGGTATGTGAAGTCATGCCCTGAGTGCCAGAGGGTGGCACC
This sequence comes from Cepaea nemoralis, assembly GCA_014155875.1. Classification (NCBI taxonomy): domain Eukaryota; kingdom Metazoa; phylum Mollusca; class Gastropoda; order Stylommatophora; family Helicidae; genus Cepaea; species Cepaea nemoralis. The sequence continues at coordinate 8,449 of JACEFZ010006884.1, read as the reverse complement.
GAAACACTGGACAGCACCGGTGGTGTTGGGTGAGATGCCCATCATGAACTCTCCTTTCGAGAGGGTAGCCATCGATATCGTGGGTCCACTTCCCAGGACTAGGAAGAGGAACATGTATATACTCACAATGGTGGATTGCTGTACAATGTGGGGTGAGGCCATACCGTTGACCACGATTGACTCGAAAAGAGTGGCGGACGCACTGATGGAGGCCTTTACCAGATTAGGCTTTCCTGATCAAATTCTGACGGACAATGGGTCTCAGTTTTGTGGAAAACTCATGGAGGAGGTATTTAGGGTGTTTCACTCTAACCACATACATACCAGCCCTTACCACCCTCAAGCCAATGGACAAGTAGAGCGTTTCAACGGCACGTTGATGACAATGCTCAGGAAACTAGCGCAGGAAAAACCTGATAGGTGGGATGAATATATCCCAGCAGCACTCTTTGCCTATCGGGAAGTTCCTCATGGCTCAACAGGACTACCACCCGCTACGTTGCTGTTTGGTCGTCCAATCAAAGGACCGTTGGAAGCCATGTTGAGGAGTTGGACTGAAGAGGGGACGTCAGAAGAAGTGATCTCATCCTATAAATACGTGGAGGAACTGAAAGAAAAACTCCACAAGGGATGGACTCTGGCAAATCAAAACTTGAAAAAGGCCAGGAAAAGACATGCGGCTTACTACAACCGTAGGTCTAAAGAAAGATCTCTAGAGGTGGGAGACAAAGTCTTGTTGCTACTCCCAACGGGAAACAACAAACTGGAGATAGGTTGGCAAGGACCATTTCCCGTGGAAAGGGTGATATCCAGAACCAACTATCAGATCCGGATCCGGGGAAAGTCGAAGATTTTCCATATCAATCTCTTGCGGAAATATGAAGAGAGACCGGGAGACAAGGCAGCGCACCTCATGGCAATGGCAGTTGCAGTGGAGACGGAAGTGGGAACCAACGAGGGCAGGGAATATCCCTTGGTACACCAGGAAACCTATAGGGATGTGCAAGTGAACCCTGATCTGACCTCCCAGGAGAGGGAAAGATAACCCAGGTTCTCAAGTCTCATAAGGAGATACTGACTGATAAACCAGGACGAACGAGGTTGGTGGAGTTCGAGATGACCTTGACCACACAGGAGCCTGTTCGTCAAAAGGTTTACCCAGTGCCATTCTCTAAAGAAAAGGCCCTGGAGGAGGAAATACAGAAACTGCTGGAGGATGACGTGATTGCACCATCCACATCCCCATACAATGCAGGGGTAGTTTTGTTACGGAAACCAAGTGGAGAACACCGGTTGTGTATAGACTACCGACTTCTGAACAGTCACTACACAATTTCAGGTGGAACCTTTGCCGAATCCAACGCAGTTATTCGCTAGGCTCCATAAGGCTCGGTACTTTTCAAAGGTGGATCTGAGTCGGGGTTACTATCAGATACCAGTCAAACCGGAGATTCGACCACTGTTGGCTTTCAGTACACCCAGTGGACACTACGAATTCAAGGTCATGCCCTTTGGACTCAGCAATGCACCTAGTGTGTTTACACGCATGATGAGGACTTTACTTGATCCTTTACAGGATCCGTCCATCATCTCATTCATGGATGATATTCTGATTTCCAGTGACAGCTTGGATGACCACTTGCAATCCTTGGAGAGAGTGTTTAATAGACTCAAGGAAGCAGGGCTTACCGCTCGTCCAACCAAGTGCATGATTGGTTACCAGACTCTGGAATTTCTAGGTCACACCATCACTCCAGGACACATTGTCCCAGAAGAGAAGAACCTGGAGAAAATCAGAAATGCACCAAGGCCAAAAACGAAGAAGGATGTGCGATCTTTTCTCTCGTTGTGTGGGTTCTACCACAAATTTATCCCACATTTCACTGAACTGGGAGCTCCATTGACGGAAACCTTGAAAAAGGGATTCCCGGACCAAATCATTTGGACACCAGAATGTGAGAATGCCTATAGTCAGTTAAAGGAGGCCTTGGTCAGCAAACCTGTATTACAGCTCCCTGACCTTTCCAAACCATTTGTGTTGAGAACGGATGCGAGTGCGATTGGGATTGGGGCAGCCTTGTTACAGGAAGGAAAAGACGATGCTTCGGTTTTGAAACCTGTGGCATACGCAAGCAAGAAACTACTCCAGGCGGAGAGGAATTATTCGACCGTCGAGAGAGAGAGTGCTTGTCCCTCGTATGGGCAGTGCAAAAATTCCAGCCATATTTGTATGGAGTTAAGTTTCGAGTCCAGTCGGATCATCAGCCCCTGATGTTCCTGGCTACTTCTCAGAAGCTCAACGCCCGTTTGATGCGGTGGTCGTTGTTACTTCAACCCTATAATTTCACAGTGGAGTACATTCCTGGGAAGGAAAATGTTGGAGCGGACTTCTTGTCAAGACACCCAGCTCCTGAAGAAGAGGAATGAATCATCTGGATTAAACTTACGGTGGAGAAGAGTGAGATGGACTACTCTCTTAAGAGGGGGCCTATGTCACAAAAATAAAACCCTGCGTTTAACCAGTTGATTACTATAGAGACTTTCTGATTAACCGGCCTATCTGCAAAGCCAAAACTATTTTAACTAACAGAAAAACAAATTGGATGTCAAAATCCCCAGGACGGTCAAAAGTTACAGCTGCACGTGTTTACATCTGGTCGACAACATGGGAACATTTGGAAGTGAGTGAGATGAGTCCATACATCGCTTTGACAGTTCATAAACAGGTTGGATTGAGAGCGGAAGTACTCAGCTCGGAAGAAAACAGTCCGTCTGTCATTTAGAGTTTCCGGACATCAAGAAGATTGGCGGTTTGTTGTGGAAACCCGTTGTTGGGAGCACACAGGAACTCGCTAGCTTGTTGTGGGAGTCAAAACAAGTGATGACAACTCTGACATTGATTGAGCCAGGGAGGATAGATTCTTGACAATGGATGATGTGCCCAAATAACACCTGTGTGGACAGGAAGAATACCGTCACGTGACCAATTTTAGGTTTTGCCATAAACCATGATTGGGAGAAACAGTGTTGACCAAAACCGTGGATTATGATGGACGTGTTTGTGGGAGAGCTCTACAGTGTTAGATTAATTTAATATTAACTAGCATGTGTCGTTATGGCAAAGTGTAGCAGCCATCCCGGAATGAGGCGGTTTTGCATAAGGTAGTCAATATAGTCTATTTAGGCCTAATTAATATAGGCAGTAGTCTTGTTAAAACTAGAGTGTGATGATTAGCACTGTTAGTTGAGAACTAGTTAGAGTAGTGAAGTGATAATTGGCTCTGCTAGGATGAATAGGATAGAGGGGTGATAATTGGAGAGATTTAAGATGGGGAAAGTGTCCAATGGGGGGATCTTTCAATGGTTTGCCCACTGAAGTTGTGCACTCTGTTTATGGGTCTTTCCTTGTCATCGCCTGATTCGGACGTAGGTGAGGAGCTAATATGCTCTATGACAGAGTTTAGTTAGCTATATGATAACTGAGCAAGGCAAATAACTTACACTCAGCCGGTAGGATCAGTGACTAGTACTATCACCAGATGTATTGTTTTCTCTCACAGGTTCCATACCAGTTACGAGGAAGTTCAACACTGGGTTTGATGAAGTGCAACGTCAATTAGACATAACACCAGTTGGACACAAAAATGTTTCTTACAAAAAAGGAATAACGTCCGAGAAGAAAGATGGTTCACCTAAGATGGGTGATGATTGTTAATGCATCACACAGCATAAGAACATTGGTACCTACACAAAAACATCAATATAATAGTCACATGGTGTGATATATTCTAGTGAAATAGTTCAAAAGACATGATACCTGAACCTAGATAGACACTAGTTAGGTTCAAGTATATTAACAATAACAGTGATACCTAAATACTCACTACAAAGGATTTGTGCATTCTTTAAGAACGATAGGAAATTATGTGCATTGGGCAACCGGTCCATGATCAGCTGTAATTTACAAACAGTATCTATTTCGGATGATCAGGAAGATGGATTACCAGGTAGCTACAGATGACAGTCGGTGTCCGGCAGGAGAGATACAGTACCGGGTGAGGTGGACTTGTTCTGACTTAACGTGCTGTGGTGTGTCCTTGCAAGGATGAACTGACTATGCTATTATCTGAGAGTCCGATCCTACACACATTATAGAACACATCACACATTTTCTTCGCATACACGTCTCATATACGTTACACTTTTCTTTTAATAAATTAATCTTTATTAATTTTTAGAAGCAAGAGTTGTTGAATATGTTGCGTTGGGGAAGTATGAGAGGGGGCATAGTACGACAGTGAGAGAGTGATAGGAAAAGGTGTCCATGGGCTGATGGAGTGTGTTGGACGGAAGCTGGTGGATTCTCCAGGATATTGATAGGGAAAAAATATTATAATGGGGGTGTTGACTCTCCTCACTCCAGGGACGACACTTTAAAGGAGGACACGACAGGCGGGGGGGGGGGGGGGGGGGGGGTAGACGGAATGCCAAGAGCACAATTATGAAGTAGGTATTCATTGTCGGATAAAGATATTTGTCGGATGTCAGATAGTGTAGTGGCTCTCAAATGAGGAAAATTCTCCACAAGAGAGATGGGTGGGAGAGTAGTGGGAAGGGGTGAGTGTGTGTGAGTGTGTGTGTGTGTGTGGGGGGGGGAGGCGGATTTCGATAATTGCTCAGAGAGAGAGAGAGAGAGAGAGAGAGAGAGAGAGAGAGAGAGAGAGAGAGAGAGAGAGAGTGGTCGTTGAGAGTGTCCCTAGTGCGCTGTGAATTCGATAACCGATAGCCAATAAACATATTCTGTTAAGCAATTACCTAGAATAGAAAGAGTTTATGTTGATGAAAAGGTTTCTTATGGGTCTATTGTTGTTGTTGTTGTTGTTGTTGTTGTTGTTGTTGTTGTTGTTGTTGGTATTATGCTTGTTGTTGTGTCCTGGTAGCAGTGAGACATTTCACTTTCTGATAAGACAAAAATAATAATAAGAGAACTTAAGCCTGTATTTATTAGATTATTACCAAGTAGAAGAAAAAAAAATGCTGACTTAGTCCGAGAATCCTCCACCTATATCACGAGCGTAAAAACATGTATGTTTTTGTGTTTAACCGTCATTATCGGGAATTACAGTGACTCTCTTGCAATTTCGCATGGTACAAAGTATGTGGTCCTCGACGGGCTTCATAAAAGAGAAGATCGTGGTTGACCTTCTCATTGTTGGACATATGTGGCCTATGTTTCCAGGGTGTCCGGTCGAGATGTGATGAATTAGCCAATATAGTTCATAACCTTGGATCATTTGCATCACCGCATCGCTGGCTAACTATTTACTCTTACTGTACGCAGAAAGTCCCTCTTGTCAACACATATTACTGGAAGTTACAAATTTAAGAATTGAATCGAATTCTTATTATAGTCCATGTCAGATGGCGTTGGTGATCATATCCGCCCACATTATTTTGTCTCCTGTACTGCCAGTCATTCCTAAAACCACCGTTCCTCCATGCCATGAGGTCAAACTGTCAAACATAGTGGTTATCAACTATTTTTGGCCCCTGCACCCTTTCACCATATTTTCAGACCGTCATTGCCCTCTTTCGTATTTCCTCCTGTAAATCCCCTCCCCCAGTATACGTAAAAATAGAAGTTAAATTTAATAACACATACTAGAACAAGTCTAGACGTCTACATAAAACATGATTTGCCGGTCGTGTCTACTTAAGTTATAAAATGAATTTCGGAAGGGCGATAAGTAAAGAACTGTAAAGTATGGAGGGGAAGACAATGTCTAGTAATATCCCCCCCCCCCCCCCCCCTGTTGGGGAATTCCCCACCGGATGAGAACCACTGGTATAGCATATTCTTTCTTCGTCTCTTCCTGCCTCTCCTCCCATCCAACTTTAACGCTTTGACGACATCCATTTCTCATTACTTGCCCACAGAATATGAACTGTCTCCCTGTGATGCGAGTTCACATCTTCCAGTATATCTGAAGTACTCTTTCAATCCATCCACGGTGTTCTCATCTATCTTCTATATTTTTTTTTATTGCGCTCACTCGCGTTGAACTAAAGCGTAGTCCATACACACTGCTTCTATTAAAAAGTTTATAGTAGTGCTGGACTGAAGTTTTACGTGTGGATTAGATTTCCCTATTAACAGTGTCCCTGGCCAACAAGCCAACCCACTCCGACTTCAGAGGTACTTGTAATTTACGTCCCCAAATCAAAGACTATAGGTCAACATTTTAGTCCTACTGTCCGGTGTAGGGGTTGAACCCCTTATCTCGGCATCAGCACACCGGATGATTAAGAATGCGCGTTCTTATGTATTTGGTCATGCTGACCTATTTCTATCTTCTCTAAAATCACATCTCCGCAGCTTCAAAATAATTCCCACTCTTCTCGGCTAATTGCCCATGATTGGCTTCCGTACATCGAGTTTAACTCAATATAGCTACTAATAACTCTTCTCCTCAACTCGATTGACTAACATTGCAGAAAATATTCTTCTTCTTCTTAAATGCTGCTCTTGCTTGGGCTATTCTGCAATTCTTCTTCTTCTTCTTCAGCGTTCCGAGCCAATGAGTTTCATTGCTGCAGATACAATCCGTCTTCATTCGTCTCTCTGATTGACCTTCTCTTGCCAGATGTTGATTCCAAGCACTTGTAGGTCTGTATATATATATATATATATATATATATATTATCTCTCCACAGTCGTCTTGGTCTACCTCGGGGTAGCAATTAGCGTCCTTAATACATCTTCCATCTGCTGTTATTAATGTACCCAAATACTTAAATACATTCACTTGTTTTATATTGGTTCCATTCACTTTGGTTGGAAAACAACCCACATATTTCACTTACTTTTGACAATCTATATATATAAAAGAGAATATTTGTGTCTTTTTGTGTGTGTTCTTCATGCGTTCCCGAACGGTCCATCCGATTGAGATGAAATTTTCTACATATGTTTTTCTCATTCCCGTGCAGCCAACAGGCGTATTTATTAGTTTACAAACAGTTATTTACCTAATAAATACGTAATTACGTAATTTACGTAATTAAAATATTGCAAGGGGACTTAACTTAAGAAAAAATTATATCAAGGGACATTACTTTTAGTAGCATTGCTATATTCTTCTTCTTCTTCTTCTTCTTCTTCAGCATTCCGAGCCATTGAGGTTCTTTGCTGCAAATACAATCTGTCTCCATTCGTCTCTCTGGTGGACCTTCTCTTGCCAGTCGTTGATTCCAAGTGCTTGTAGGTCTGTATGTATATTATCTCTCCACCGCCTTCTTGGTCTACCTCGGGGTCTACGGTCATTTATTTCCTGAGTGTAAGCGAGTTTTGTTTCCCTATTATCTTCCATTCTTTCTATATGCCCCAGCCATTGTAGTCTATTAGCCTTCATGATACCAGTGATTAGCGGGGACTTAAACAAATCATAAATGTCTTTGTTACTTCTTCTTTTCCACTCTCCACTTTGTGTATCCCTAATGGGTCCAAAGATGCGTCTTAAAATTTTGTTCTCAAAGGTTTGTAACAAGGCTTCGTCTCCTTTCGTTGTACTCCAGGTTTCAGAGCCATACAGCACAACTGGTCTGATCAGTGTTTTGTATATTGTGATTTTGGTGTTACGAGATAGCGCCTTTGATTTTAGTAGATGTTGTAGTGCATAGTATATCTTATTTCCAGAGTTGATTCTAGTTTGTATTTCTTCCCTTATGATGTTGGAGCAGTTGAAGATTGTACCCAGGTATTTGTATGTTTCCGTTCTTTTAATGGTCATATTATCTATTTGTATGTGGCCAGAGTTTTTAGCCATTCCGTCTCTTGAAATTACCATATATTCTGTCTTATCTTGGTTGATAACCAGCCCCATCTGTTGGGCTTTTTCCTTTAAGTGAGTCAATATTTCTAATGTCTTTTGTTCACTTTGCCCTATAATATCTATATCATCTGCATAACCAAGCAGCTTGGATGTTCCTCCAATATCACATTCCTCCTTTACCTTCCTTACAACTTTCTCTAGAGCCAGATTGAAGAGTAGCGGCGATAGTGCATCACCCTGTTTCAAGCCAGATGTTATTTGGAAGGGGTCTGATTTCCTGCCTTTATATGTTACTATATTATAAGTATCTTCCATGCATAGTTTGGTCATGTTAATTAACTTCCTTGGTATTCCAAATTCCTGCATAACATTCCTATATTATGTAATTTAAATAATTTTGTATTTTTCTCAAAGTTTTATAAAATATTTATCTACAGTTATTTACAGGCATATGCGTTATAATATAATGATAAAATCTTTAAGGCATTTTCAAAGCTTTCATAAAAATAATGCATCTATTTTAAATACGTGAAAATTTTCTAACTCATCTTTTTATGTTTAAAGAAGTTATCTACAGTCATGTCCGTTATAAATAAGGTGATCATTAAAAATAATGG
>JACEFZ010006883.1:0-40952 GCA_014155875.1 Cepaea nemoralis | reverse complement strand
CTCGGGCTGAAAAGCCTTAGAGGTTGTGGTCCAGACAAAAATTTTTTGGCATCTTTTCGCCTGCTTTGGGTTTGCAAATCCCCTTTCTACCTGCAGGGCATCGGGTTGTTCCCTCTTGATCTGGTTCCTATCACAAGTGTTTTCCTTTGTCAGGGTTTCCTGGGGGCCCACTGGGAAAACGCAATCCCCCCCCCCCCCCCCAAAAATTGCGACAAGGTGAGGAAAATGGGAGTGGGGGGGGGGGTGGGGGGTTTTTAAAAACTCTCTACTCTTTTAAATTTGTAAAAACATCCCCCCATTTTTTGGATACACTTTCTGTTCACTTGCACTCCCTTTCTTATCCCAGAAAAGGCTTTTTTATCAAAATCAAATGTGTGTTGAAGTGATACATACAATCTGCACTTTTTGAAACCTGGAAAAGGGAAATGAGTAGCCCTTGCTGATAAACATCTAATGGCAGTAAAAAAGGGTGGTTCTGAGGAAAATGCAAAGAATACAATGGACAGACAAAAAATAAAGGGCCAGTCCTCCCGGGACATAAGAAAAGCTTCAATTGACAAAGAGTGATTAGATGTAGACTATCTATAGTATTTTTCTTCCACAACATCTCAAAACGCAGCTGCAATGTCTTTCAGAATTTCCTTTGACTCTGGCGTTAAGGGATCATGGTGACAGGACCACGTTTAATACACGGGGGCCACTATTACCCTTATCGCTGCCCAAGAGCCCAAGTAGCTCCGATCGGGGTCCCCCAACCTGTCAATGTGCCCAGGTTTTGTTCAGTGACAACAGTCCGGCTTTAGAGAGATCACTCTGGGAGATACGCTCGGCAGGATTTTGACACCCGCATGTTGTTTGAGGTTTTTAAATCCCGGTATGACGTTTCCAGCCCATTGGGGCCCAAACCGGGATGCCTGTTTATTAATTTGGAATTCTGTTTTGGCCTTCAAAACGATGGGCCTTTTGTTGGGGGTCATGGGCAGATAAGGGGGCAACTATTTGCACTTTCGGTACTTAATGAAAATGAAAGTAGTAGAACCAAAGATGGTAATGGGTGCAAAAATTAGGGTTGTTTCCTAAAGCACATGCGTGCCTGAAACAATAGAAAAAGTGTCCAAAGCTACGCTTACATTGAAACCGATTATAGCTGAGTCGTGTTTCCAGTCCTGTGAAATAATCTGGTTGCGATATATTAATTTACACGAACAATTACGTCTTGCCCAAAGCTTGACATTTTCTACTATTATATGTAGTTGTTGAATCTGCAAAGAAGTTGATGCAGCGGTTGTGAAATCAGGCACGTATAATTTATGTGTAATTAAATAAATTCAAAATGTTCATATTTTATAAAACAATAAATTAATATAGTTGTTTCCCTTGCACAAAATACAAAATATTGTATCATATGGAAGGGAAACAACTATATTTAATATATAGGCGTGTCCCATGAATGCTATATTCAGATGACATTTTGCAATTGTTCACGTTATTTCTATGCATACAGTACTGTAGATGATAACAATTGTTCACGTTATTTCTATGCATACAGTACTGTAGATGATAACAATTGTTCATGTTATTTCTATGCATGCAGTACTGTAGATGATAACAATTGTTCACGTTATTTCTATGCATACACTTACATTGGCACCTTCCGTCTTGACAGACGATAGTTTGGTACAGTGTGCTTCAAAAAGGCTTAATAACTACGACCCATGGCGTTGGCGAGTGTGGCTGGTAAGGCCAATTCTTGCTGCAAATGTTTGCCCACAGTAGATGCATGTGAAAACATGGTCATGTCCACCATTGTGCACCATCTAACGTCTCTCACGCTCTGTGTGTGCTTTATCTGCAATCATTTTCTCTTTTGTCTTTATTCCATTTCTGATGTTTGCCCTCCATGCAACACGTTCAGCGGCGACTTGCTCCCAATGTGCATTATCTATGCCTGTATCAATCATGTCCCGCTTACACACATCTTTGTATCGTAGTAGAGGCCGACCCTGAGATCTCCTACCCGTCTGTAATTCACCAAAAAAAGATTTCCTTTGGTATTCTACCATCATCCATCCTCCTAAGATGTCCTATCCATCTAAGTCTATGAAGACTGAGCATGGAATAAACCGTCACACAACCTGATCTTTCCAATACTTCAGTATTTGTGATTTTGTCTTGCCACTTAATACCAAGTATTCTTCGCAGACACCGCATATGAAAGTTGTTTAAATGTTTCTCATGGCGTGAGTAAGTTGTCCAGGTTTCACTGCCATAAAGAAGAGTACTAAGGACACAGACTTGGTAGACGAGGTTTTTGTTTTGGCAGTAAGCTTCCTGATCTCCCAGACTCTTTTTGCTAACATGTTCATTGTTTTTGCTGCCTTGCCAATCCTGATGTTGATTTCCTGATCGAGAGATAATTTGCTATTTACTTCTGATCCAAGATATGTAAAATGGTCTACTATCTCCAGTTCGGCGTCGTCAATAAAGATTGAATGAATCACCCCCCCCCCCCCCCCAAAAAAAAAAACGAGAAGTAGATTGTGAGCTTTACTAAAACACGACTACAAGAGACAAATTGGACGTTGCGGCCAAAGCCTTCGTCAGCACAGGACAAACAAATACAAACCAACACAAACCTACATGAAACACACTATGACAATATTAAACTATTAAACTAATTATTTGTACTCATCTGATTCTGTGTCCTTGCTTGGAAAGAGCCAGGTCAATGTTTTAGGATGGTTGACTTTGGAGCCCAGGTCAATGTTTTAGGATGGTTGATTTTGGAGCCCAGGTCAATTTTTTAAAAATGCACTTATGTGTATTCAAATGTATGATCACTGTGCCAGCAGGCAAGCATGCTAATCACTTCACTGCCATGGCTACCAACGACCACTACAAACACCTTATTTTATTGTAGGAGAACAGCTGTAATAAGCGGGTCTCTGGGATGAATAATATATTATCCATATACCAGCGGTATATAACTAGGTCCTCAATATTTGAGGCTCTTTGTTTTTCTGAGTGCACCATAAAGATGTCTGTTAGAATGGGACTTAGTGGACACCTCATGGCCAAGCTGTCATTTTGGTGGTCCAATTTTTTAAAGAAAAATTAATTTAATATTATATGTGCACAGCAGTAGTAATTTCTTGAATTAGGATGTCAGCAGGCCTAACTTTTGTTTCTTTTCTTTTATGCAATCACAGACGATGATCACTGGGAACATCAATGAAAATAGAGGCAACATCCATTGACGCCATGTGCTCTAGTTTAATATTGATAGTATCCAATAGTTTCACCAGTTCAAATGAATCTTTTAATATTAAGGGGTTGAATGACTGTCACACTGGTTTAGCAGTTACTGCAAGCCATTTCACCATCCTGTATTGGACAGAGTTGAACATAAATTAAATCTGTTTTAGTGGTACCACAGGCTTGTGCAATTTAGGAAGGCCATAAAGTTGGAGGTTTCTGGGCCTCACAGAATTACTAACTGTGCAGTCACCTCTCTGATGAATTTACAATTTAAAAATGACTGATTCTATTTCCTCACTTTTGCATCCAATTCCCCAGAGTTGCTGGCTTTAGGATCTAGGTCAAATTCGGTTGGATTTGATAAAATGTCTTCTATTTCGTTGGAAGCAGCAAAGATGTGATTCCTGAGATGGTTGTTGCGAATAGCATGGATTGTCAGGGTAACTTAATAATGAGTGCACGGAAGAGGCTAATGAAAGTAGAACATCGTATACAACTGTCAGAAAGAGACAATAGTATTCTTTAGTTTTGTGATGAGAAGAGAAGCATGGGAAAGCATTGTGAAAACTGGAAAGATCAGTGGGAAAAGTGACATGGGCAGACCGAGCGAGAAGATGCTGGATGGACTGAATGGTGACATTGAGAAATAGTATCAGCAGAGTTGATCCTGGATAGGGACCGAGATCTGAGGAGATACTTGAACACCTATGGTAGTAGGCAGAGCACATGATGATGATGCAGTCTCATATGTTTTTTCAGATCACAAATCTTAGTAAAAGAAGCACCACAATCATCACATTTGTAAGGTTTCTCTCCTGTATGTGTTCTCTTATGTTTCTTCAGACTATACGTCTGAGCAAAAGAAGCACCACAATCATCACACTTGTAAGGTGTCTCTCCTGTATGTGTTCTCTTATGGTATTTCAAATGGCCAGCTAGAGTAAAAGAAGCACCACAATCATCACACTTGTAAGGTTTCTCTCCTATGTGTTCCCTTGTGATATTTCCAACTGCCAGCCTAAGTAAATGAAACACCACAGTCGTCACATGTGTAAGGTTTCTAACCTGTGTGTGTTCTTCTATGTTTCTTCAGATTTCCATTTTCAGTAAAATGAAGCACCACAGTCATCACACATGTAAGGTTTTTCTCCTGTATGTATTCTCTTGTGATTTTTCAAACTGCCAGCAAAAGTAAATGAAGCACCACAATCATCACACTTGTAAGGTTTCTAACCTGTATGTATTCTCTTGTGATCTTTCAGAATGCAAGCATAAAGAAAAACAGCACTACAAACATCACACTTGTAATGTTTCTTTCCTGTGTGTATTTGTTATGTTTAATCAGTTTGACCTATTTACAGGCCGTCAAAAATATGTCAATATTATGTGTTAAAGATGAGCGTATGGTTGTTATCACTGGACCTTGAGTTAAGGAATTTCTTTGAAGAAATAAGAGAATGCATTATAAAATTCTCACATTTGCAAAATAAACAAATGATTTTTACAAATACTTAAAAATTATTTAAATTTCCTATCCTATTATTTAGATTTCCTGTAATTTATTTAATTTCTATAAAACTTTAAATATATATTAGATATATTTTTAAAATATTGAAATCACAGAATACATTTGTACTATTTGTAGCTGTGTCCCTTGAAATAAACAACTTTTATGTTGTTATGTCCCTTGCTAATAATTTAACTTGATGTGTACCTTCTTTTCTTAGTCAGGATGGAAAACTATATAATATAAAGAAAACGACTGAAAGAATGAAGATAAATATATTAGGTATTAGTGAAATGTAATGGCCAGGTGCGGGGTACAAATATTCAGTTAAGTGCAGAATTATTTACTCAGGAGGGAAGGACTACAAAAGGAGAGTTGGCATAATTTTTGATCAAGTGCGTTCTAGGACAGTTAAAGGATTTTGGAAAATCTCAGATAAAAAGTCGCTTAAAAGTCGACAGGGTCGACTTCATTGCACCAGGTTTATCCCATATGGCTTGATCTCTTTCCGCAGCACGGAAAGTGTCGCACAAAGCACGAACTCCGTAGCTTTTAGCGACGACCCACAGGAGTCTCCGATACATTTAACTTCGTAAACCGAAGGGTGCGGCCCGGAATCGAACCCACAACCTTCGGAGCACGAGTCAAACGGCTTGACCACTTTGCCACAGAGACTCCCTCAGATAGAGTAGTATTAGTGAAACTCCATTGCAAATCTCTGAATATTAACATAGTACAAGTATATGCACCAACAGTAGAGTGTAAAGATATAGATATATTATATAACGAATTAGACATTGCCGGTGACATCGGTGACAAGACACAACCCTGTTTCACTCTGGTTCTCAGTGGAAACGGGAGTGAAACAGGGTTGTGTCTTGTCACCGATGCTCTTTGGAATAGCTATCGATTGGGTCATGCGCAAATGCACAAACAACATAAATAGGGGTATCCATTGGGTTGACAAAATTCTAGAAGACCTGGACTTTGCCGACGACATAGTGCTTGTGAGCTCAACACACTCAGATGCCCAAGAGAAAATAAACCATCTCCAAAATGTTTCAGGGCAAATTGGTCTCCAAATTAACACCACAAAAATAAAAACTATTGATCTTACCAACAGTTCAGACGACACCAAATTGAGCAACCATGCTCTTGAAAAAGCCAACAGCTTCACATACCTAGGAAGCAAAATGACATCTACAGGGGACTCAACACCAGAAATATTATCTAGAATCTCACTGGCATCTGGTGCCTTCAATAAACTGTCAAACATCTGGAAGTCAAAGTCACTCAGCCAACATAACAAACTTAAAATCTTCAATTCTTGTGTGATTCCAGTGCTAACGTATGGATGTGAGAGTTGGAAATCAACGGTAGCTTTAGATAAAAAAATTAGACAATTTTGAGAACAAATGTCTTAGAAGAATTCTAAACATCCAGTGGACAGATTTCAAAACCAATACGCAAATAAGACAAGAGACTAAGCAAGATATTGTATCCAATTTTATAAGAAAACGCCGTTGGAACTACATCGGCCATGTACTCAGAATGGACAAGACAAGACTCCCCTACCAAGCCCTCTTATGGTCACCAGTAGGGAAAAGAAAACGGGGAAGACCAAGAGAGACCCTGCGTAGAACCATCATCAGAGAAGGCTCATTCAACGGCCAAGTGAACATCCAAGATCTACAACAGGTAGCAGCGAACCGCCAGACATGGAGAACCATGACTTCTGCCCTATGCGCCGACTTAGGCTCAAGAGGAAAGACTAACTAACTAACTAAGACATGGCGTAGCCCAGTGTAAACATTGTGAAATGACTGTCATACTCGGGGATTTCAATGCGAAAGTAGACAACGAAAAGGTGAGTTGCATGACTGGTGACTATGACCTGGGTGATAGGAATGAAAGCGGTGAAAGATTAATGGCATGGGAAAAATACCATGAAATGGTAATAGGTAACAACTAGTTCAAACACCATCCTCGACGATTATATACACGGACAAGCCCTGGAGATAATATTCGCAATCACATTGACTACATACTGATTCCAGAAGCAGTTTAATAGGAGGGAAAACTAGACCAGGAGCAGATGGACATAGTGACCATGTGACAGTTATAGGCAAGATGAGGTTAAGCCTTAAAACCATAAAGAAAACCCCAAGGGACATCACGTTAGATCTAGCATTACTTAAAACAAAGAAATTAGGGAAAGGTACAATATTACTGTAAAAACAGATTTAATGCCATGGAGATAATACAGACTATTGATGAACAATGGGACATGTTGCGGGAATAAATCCTACAGAAATCAAAAGAAATCACCCCACCTAAAAAAGGAATTGCTGAAACGAAATGGATGACAGATGAAAAATTGCAGATGATGGATGAAAGAAGAAAGAACAAGCAAGATAAAGAAGAATATAACAGAATACATAAAGAAATAGAAAATAAATTCAAAGTGGCTAAAGAAGTATGGCTGAATCAACAGCGCATGGAAATTGGGAGAAACTATGGAAAAGACTCAACAAATAAATACAATAAAGGATAGGAAAACACGACAAATACCACTGCGTGTTTAAAATCAAGGAATGGTGCAATATCGGTGAGGGTCCACCAATACTTGTAGCGAAAGTTGAAGATGCACTACATCGCATGAAAAAAGGAAAGACACACAGTCCAGACAACATTACATTGGAGGAAGTTGAGGCTCTAGGTGATTCTGGAATAGAAATATTGACGAAATATATAAATGACATCTATACTAGTGGGTAAATTCTAGCTACCTATTAAAATCAATCCTTATAGCTCTTCCAAAGAAACCAGGCGCTTTAGAATGCGAAGAGCATTGCACAAAGAGTCTTATGAGTCACGCGGCAAAACTGTTACTGAGAATAATTATGAAAAGAATAAGAAACAAGATTAAACCAAAAATTAGCGAGGAACAGTGTGTATTTGTGGATGGAAAGGGCACAAACAACGCAATGTATATACTGGCTTGCTTGTGTTCGCTGGCTGTGAACTCCAGCGCGAAGTCCTGTATGTCGGATGAAGACATCCTGTTGTCCAACATCAGTGTGATGTCCTACAGGACCTGAGGTTTGCGTGAGTATCCGTTGTCCCATGTCTGACTTATTGGTGTGCAGACTGGTGGTTCCTCGCCGTGCAGGCAGACACTCTCCGACTTCGGAGGAACAATGTATATTCTCAGGATATTATTAGAATGAGCTATAGAGTAAGAACAGATCTGTACTTATGCTTCATAGGACTGCACAAAAACATTTGACAATGAGAAACATGACGAAATAATAAAATTACTAAAGCAATTGAACATTGGCGGGAAAGATCTGCGAATAATAAAGAACATATATTGGCAGCAAACTGCAGCCATAAGAATCAACAACCTGGTAGGAACATTTCAGTGTATAAAGAAAGGCGTCAGACATGGTTGTGTAATGTCTCCTGATTTGTTCTCATTGTACAGTGAACATAAAATGAGATCTACAGAAAATATGTCAGGGATACTGGAATGTGGATATAATATAAATAACTTACGTTATGCTGATGACATCGTCCTCTTAGCAACAAGTCAAAGGAACTACAGGAAATGATAGATACAGTGGTTGTAGAAAGTGAAAAAAAAATTGGTCTTAGTTTGAACAGCGGAAAGACAGGAGTCATGGTGATTTCAAAGAAACAGATTGTGATTGAATGTGAAATTAAAGTAAATGACGTTATTTTGGGGCAAGTGCATAAAATTCAGATATCTAGGCACTTGGATAACATCAGATGGAAGATGCATCACTGAGATAAAGAACAGAATAGGACAAGCAAAAACTGCATTCTATAAATGAAAAAAGTTTTGTGCAATAAGTCATTGTCCTCGAATGTTAGAAAGAGAGGTTTTGCATGTTACATAGAACCAATTTTAACATACGGCTACGAATCCTGGACAATTAGTAAACATGCAACAACAACAACAACAACAACAACAACAACAACAACAACAACAACAACAACAACAACAACAACAACAGCAACAACAACAACAACAACAACAACAACAATCCCTAGAATTCTTGGAGATGTGGTTTTATAGAAGAATGCTGAAAATTAATTGGACAGCCAAAATGAGCAATCTGGACACCTTAAGGGAAGCTGAGTCGCAAAGACAACTTACCACAAACAACAGAAAGATGCAGTCATCGTTATCTGGCCAGTTATGAGAGACAAAAACTGGAACATGTCGTGACAACCGTAAATATTTGCGGAAGCAGAGACTAGAGGAAGACAGCGGGAGAAGATCATCGACAGTCTTGTGTCATGGCAAAGAAGGAGTCAACACACGAATTGATTCATGCCGTCGGAGATCGCAATTTGTGGGGAGGCGTGATCGCCCACGGCAACTGGATGATGATGGTGTTCCTTTTATTCTATTTTTATTTATTTTTTTTTTTCTCAAGCAAACACATCATTTTATTGAATTAGCGAATTAAGTGTGTACCCTTTTAGTACAGCAATCAAGCCATTGACCTCTGAAGGTTCATTGGATCTTTTTGAATCCAATGTTATCCGTATATTGCCTGAAGCAACGCCTGCAAATGTTAAGGCCATATTTCCTTATTACTGTTATAGTCTGGCCAGAAATGAATGCCTTCATTCACGATCAATTATTGTGAAAACTGACTGTTGCATCGTTATGAAATTTTTCCTGCCGTCTTATATTTACTCTCACCCAAGGAATATGTCTTTGATAGGTCCAAAAGCAACTTAAATCATGGAAAGTGGCGACATTTCTTTGATGTTTTGGTGAAAAACTAGTGATTTCTCGCTAACAAACTTGTTTTACAGTAAAGGTTCGGATGACGACACAAGGCTCTACGCGAGGCACTTGTCATAAGGCCAATCTCATGTCCCACGAGAAAATTAACTATTCAGCGCTAATATTTCCGTGTGAAGATGTAATACATTTAGTAACACGCACTTCATCTCTGTCCCGTAAATTATATACCGCATATAAACAAACTTTAAAATCTGCATGTACAATCTCCAGAACACAATTTTGTTTTTGTTGGGTGGACACATTGATAAGGTTATATGCTAAATGTTGGTTACTGAGATATGGAATTTTATATTGGGGCAGACAAAAGTAAACAGACTATAGTTGCATATCTTTTACAAGACGTCGCAGTCAACTCCAGCATTTTATAGCTGTTTGTGATTTCTGGGGAAGTTTACGTTCAGTAGTTTGCCACTGCTTTCTGAACGACAGGCACTCATACCATTTTCTTAAAAAAACCAATGCAAGGCGATCTGCTGCCAAATTGCATGCAGCTGTGTTTCGAACGTGGTATGCGGGATTGCGAACTGCATCCATAACGCCTTTGCCACGGAGCATGCATGTCCATATTTTTTGTTTGTTTGTTTGTTTGTTCGCATATGCTTTACAGGACATCGCTGTCAACATCAGCATATTTCAGCTGATTGTTTATTTCATGGCAAGATTACGCTCTGCAGTTTGCCATTGCTTTCTGAGAGACCAGCTCACATACCCCGTAAGTTACCGACGCGGAGAGAACCGCTACTGATTCTCGCGCAACGTCACGTTACTCACGAGAGTATACGGGATTACGGAGAAAGTCGTCTAACACCTAGACCAGGGAGACGGCATTTCCATATTAGACCATTGGATTTATTGCAGACGCGCCACGGACTAGACCCAGATCCAAATATGCGAGGGGGAGAACTACATCGCTCTCAAACCCATTTTGCTCGGTGTCAGCGGATGACCCTTTCCAATATTTTTATTTGATATGTTCCTTTTAATTTTTTAAAAGTTATTATTTATTAATTCTTTTATCGTATTTAAAAAAAAAAAAAACATAAACTTTTATTTCATACAAACCAGTGTGTATTTGCAAGGTGCAATGTGTGTTACTTTTGTTTGTGTATATCACAGAGCGTGCCGTGTGTTAGTGTTAAGTGTGTATATAAAAAAAAAAAATTGTGTTGCGTATCCCTTGCGGGACGTTGCAGTCAACACCAGCATTTTTTCAGCTGCTGTTGATGTACTAGGCAAGTGTTACGTTCAGTAGTTTGCCATTGCTTTCTGAACGACCGGCCCCTATACCTTTTTCGAAAAAACCAGCACCGCCGTGTTTCGAACCCGGGTATACGGGCTCACAAACCGCGTTCGCAAGCCCTTAGCCACTCGAGACCGGTTAAGTGTGTATATCATATGGTAAATGTTTTTATTGGTTGTGCATAAAACGTGCTCTAGTTTCCTCTAGGTGCTCCCTGAGCTGTCCAGGTCTTGGATCAGAGTGTCCATCCCTAACAGGTTAGAACCTGATTGGAGGAGTTCTGTCCTTCATGGCTGCCTTGAATCTGTTTCTCACAACTTTGGAGTGGATAGCACATGAGACGCATTTCAGTAGCTTGGCATACAGATTTGGCAGGGCATACATTATCTGGCACAGTTGGTGCAGTGCATGTTCTTGACGTGTCCTCGGGCTTTCTGTTATTTCTTAGCTTCACAGTCATGTTGACGACATAAACCTACACATATGGATTGACTACCTGTCCTATAGTTACAAGTCTCTCCACAACGATTCGCACAGTTCGGAACCTTGTCTTTGTATACCAGTCCTACTTTTATAAAAGGCAATCTACATTTGTGATTTTATTTATATACCTAAATATGTGTATGATTCCACCCCTTGAATTGAGGCTTCATCGAAGGAAATCGAGTTTTCATTTGCTTGATTTAATCTTATTATCTTCATCTTCCTCACATGCATCTTTAGACCTAATTGTATTGATATTTCTTCTTCTTTTCGTTCATCCGGAGTGTTTTTTCAGATGTGATTGCGGTGTGTCTGTTAAGCGCCCTTGGGCCGAAACCCGTAGGCCAACACATCCGGCTACAGCGTGCTTTTTTGACCAGGTAGCATTCCTGGGAGACTCTCACTTTTGTGGTGCCATCTGCAACCATGCTGGCCAAGGTTGAACGGTCGAAGACAACGGTCATCCCTCAAAGGAAGGCAGGGACAGTCCATAGCATTTTCCGCCATCCAAGGTTGCTTCCATAGTTGCAGGGCCGACACATTACGCCCTGGATCTGGGCTCACCGAGGGAGATCGTCACGTCCTGCTCATGGCTGCTTTAAATCCTCACTTCAATATATTGGTCATTTCGTTTCCCCGGGTCACTCCCGCACAAACCAGACAGGTTTGCAGACGGCATCCACTCAGCGAGTTTTCGGACATGTGCTTGTCGTTGCGCCCATCAGAGCTTTTCCAGGCACAACAGACATTCGGGAAACTACCCAGTCAGAGCTGTTCCGAACAAGAGCGTCATTCGGAAACTAGGTAGTCAGAGCTGTTCCTAGCACGAGAGACATTCGGACGAGACATTTCACTCGGACGTAATTGCGTAGTGTCAATTTTTAGTTTGCCACCCGTAGGACGACACTTCCGACTTCAGCGGGCATTTTTTTTTAATGAGGTTAGCCTTCCTCTGGTTTCGAGGCACGTTGGACTGTTGTGATGTCGCTAACATCTCAGCTGGTCAAGATAGAACGATGAACGACATCGTGGTCGGCCCTCAAGGGAAGGCAGGGGCAGACCATGAGCATTCCCTCGCTCTCCAAGGAGACTTCCATAATTGCAGAGCCGGCACATATTGCTCTGTGAATGGGCTCACCCGAGGAGTTGCCACGTCCTGCTCATGGCTGCTTTAGTTCCTCACTTCCATGTGTTGGGCAACTCGTTTGCCACTGATCGCTCAAGCACACACCAGGGACGGTCAGACTGCAAGCGACACCCACTCGGTAAGCTTTTGCTTTTGACTTCGGACCACGCAATAGGTTCGCTCGCCGTGCGTTCCATTTTGCGTCATTGAGACGTTCTTCCACTTTTGTCTACACTCTCTATGAGTTAGATACAGTTTTCGCAGCCATTTTCTTCGACTGGGGCACTTTTTTGACTTTTTGCATTCTCTCACGAGGTAGGCTACTTGTGCTGCCGGCTCAGCACCTTACCTTCGTGCAGCGGTGAACGAGAAACGGCCTAGCTCTCTCATCCGGGAATCTCTCATATCCCCCAGCTGAGAGCCTTCGAACTTCTATCAGACCTGGGCATGTAGCTTGCTCAGTATCACGCCTTTATTTTTCGAAAGGTGGCTATCGGCCCGGCTCTCAGGTCCGAGGGTTTGTGGCTTAGAGGCGTTCAGCCACAGCCCTCGACAGGGGGCCTTTAGTGTTTTGTCCGGACCAAAAACTTCTGCCTTCGTGCGCCTGATTTAAATTTTAGACTGCTATCCTCAGTCTCACCTGCAGAGCAGCAGGTTGTGTCTCTCTTAGTCTGGTCCCTATCCCATAAGCTGTCCGATATGTAGTTTTTTCCCATCAGCAGGCAAATGGGGTCGATGGGACACGCAAGCTCCCCCACCACGTCAAGGTGGAGACACATCGGGGGAGGTATTGATATTTTATCATCATCATCTTCCACTTTTGCCGACAAGCGTCGTTGGGGAAGAATATTTGGTGGTCCGGCGCCCGATGGGTAGCACTGGATAGTGTCATTCCATGTGTTTATGCAATGTCTTGGATGTCGTCAATCCATTTTCTTCTCGGGCGTCCTTTTGCTCTGGTAGCAGATCTTCTTTGATATAGGGCCAATGCTGGTAGTTTATGGTGTTGCATTCTAACGAGATGGCCAAACCATTTGATCCTCTATCTTTCAATATATATGGCACACTGTGTTGATCCCACTGTCTGTCTGATAACATCATGCCTTTTTTTTTTTTTTCGCATATCCTTTACAGGACATCGCTGTCAACACCAGCATTTTACCGCCGTTGTTGATTTCTTGGCAAAATTACGCTCAGTATTATGTCTTAATTAGTCTGGGGTAATTCGCTGAGTGTGTTTAATTGATCTTGTATCAGGTTTTCTTGTTTTGACGGGAGAACAGTGTCGTCAGCAAAGCCCAGAACATCAAGCTGCGCTATCAGGATCCAATCAACTCAACTTCCGTTGCCCGTTAGTGTTGTCTTCATAATATGATTGATTCCTTGTTGAAGCTGAAGTTAACTTACCGGCGGAATTAGCCTCGGCCAAGTCACACGACTAATATGATAAAATAGGCAGGCTAAAGGTTCCAGGAAATATAAACGAAAACTAGTTTCCTGGGTCCTCTCAAGGAAATTTTTATAATGGTTTATTTAGTTTCTATATTTAAATCGCAGATTTGCAATCACACTAAACTTTATTAAGGGAAGTAATATTTTGAGATACGTAAACTTTAGTTAGTTAGTTAGTTAGTTAGTCGACAGATCATCCTTATTGCACATCGAACCATTCAGTCCATTAGTGCTCGGATCCCCTCCTCAGCAAATCCAGCAGCGTGTAGCGGCTCACGACACCAGTTCTGTGTTAGTAAAGTTTAAATGGAGATAAATATATCCAAGAGGATACCCAGCACAAAGGGAAGATGTACTTAAGAGGTCAAAGGTCTTTGTCCACCCGGAAATGGAAAGTTTAACCATGACCGATACAAAAGTACCATTAGCCTCTATCCAACCACCCCAAATAAATATATTATGCCCGTGAAGAAGTTACTACACAATGAAGCTAAGTCTCTCTCTCTCTCTCTCTCTCTCTCTCTCTCTCTCTCTCTCTCTCTCTCTCTCTCTCTCTCTCGCCTCTCTCTCGTCTATCTCTCTCTCGTCTCTCTCTCTCGTCTCTCTCTCTCGTCTCTCTCTCGTCTCTCTCTCTCGTCTCTCTCTCTCTCGTCTCTCTCGTCTCTCTCTCGTCTCTCTCTCGTCTCTCTCTCTCGTCTCTCTCGTCTCTCTCTCTCGCTCTCTCTCTCTCTCTCTCTCGTCTCTCTCTCTCTCGCTCGCTCTCTCTCGTCTCTCTCTCTCTCTCTCTCTCTCTCTCTCTCTCTCTCTCTCTCTCTCTCTCTCTCTCTCTCTCTCTCTCTGCACACTAAAAAGGGAAGTTATATTTAGTATACGTAATTTTAGTGGGAGATAAATCCTATCCAAGAGGAATGCCGAGGGGTTTGCAGCTTTCTCCGTAACTCCGAATACTCTCGTGGTTGACGTGATCGCACGATAATTGTAAGCGGTTCGAGTCGGGCCAGTGACTTTTGACAATTGTACAAAAGCTCTTTACAAATCTGAAGTCACCCTTATTAGATAATTCCGCCACCTGATGGAATAATTTAGTTTATTTGAGCTCGGCGTCTGCTTGGTTAAAAATGTAAAGAATTATGGGATCTGTAACTAATCCGTCCTAAAATCTTTTGGGTCTTGTCTTTGAGATTGAACGGGGTAAGGGTAATGGTAAAGTCGAATCGAATCGACCCTAATATATCTTCTCTGTGAGGTTGAACGGTTAGGGCTAGTGGTATAATTCCCCCCCCCCTCTCTCTCTCTCTCTCTCTCTCTCTCTCTCTCTCTCTCTCTCTCTCTCTCTCTCTCTCTCTCTCTCGCTCGCTCTCTCGCTGGCTCTCTCTCTCTCTCTCTCTCTCTCTCTCTCTCTCTCTCTCTCTCTCTCTGGACAACAATCACCTTCAAATTAATATCCTAATTGACTCGGTCACGGATTATTAATCTGAGGCTCGGATAGGTCCTAATTATAACGTCTCTTATGAGGTTGAACGTGGTTGGGGATAATGGAAAAATGAGCGATCTGTCTCGCCCGCTCTCTCGCAAACACCATGCAGACCTGATAACTGTTTTCAATGTACTTTTTAAAACGAGACATTTGTTGCACTGCTTAATGTATAATGTATGTCAGGTCTTAGTTAGATATGACTGAGCTACCGTTTACAGTAGACGGTACTACCTGCTTTCTGTTAGCGCCAAATGTTGCACGACTCTTACCAAACCCTACACCCCACATTGTGCCAACGGCTTCGGGTGGAGGAGTGCAATTGGGAGCGTTCAAGCCTTATCCTAGTGCGAGGAAATGCAACCTAAAGACTGAATGTCAAGCAGGGCAGATCAGGCCCTAAGCCTTGGTTGGCAACTGGTCTAGGATCGAAGCTCCGACAGGCGGACAGTAAGAGCATTGCCTTGCTGATCCGGCAGCTTCTGCAGCTTGCCTTGTTCCAGACGTATTAGTGTTACCTTTCCTCTGGAGTAAACTAGACAGGCCGAGAGAGGGATCATGCTGCATGGGCAACACATGCTCTCTAAATTCAGCCCAGGCTTTGTGTTATGGAGAGGTATAACTCAATTTTACAAACTATCGTCTGTCAAGACGGCAAGGTGCCAGTCCTAATGTATGATCCTTTGAGTGATACCATTAAACGTGTTTGAATTCGAACATTTTATGTTTTCATAGTTAAATTTTAAGAAAAAATTGTTCCCTGATACTTTGTTGCTATTTCAAGCTTAATCTATATATGTTCCAGGTGTGAATGGGAGTACATGAGCACTCTATCATCATATTGGGGGGGGGGGGGGGGGCTATGCTAAAGGTCCCAGGTTCATGCCACGGTAAGGACGTGGAATTTTTTTTTTTCACTTCAACTTCTAGTAATAAAATTTCCCCTGGTCTCTGGGTAGTGAGATTGGACGCCCGTGTGTATTGTTGCGCACGTAAAAAATCCTTTCGCCGTTGGAAATTTGGCAAAATTTCGAGTTAAAAATCTACCCAAAGTATTTCAGGATCCTCGCCGGTGCTACGGAGTTCGTGCACTGAGCTGAGTTTCTCCAGACTCAGGTTTGAGTTAGGAGGAGAACGGAGCACTTATGGGTTACACCCGTGTGCCGTGATTCTGATCCATCGACTATACTAAACTAAAACTATCTATCAACATAATTATCAAATATGTTTTGCACCATGCCATGAATGTACTATCATATGTGTATATGAATGTATTTGTTGTATTCGCAAATATAAAGGAAAACACGTAATACACCATGCAAATGCATCGTTTTGAATGGAATGCTGTGGTTTTAGTTTTATTTTTGAAGAGAAGTAATATTTATTATAAGTAATTTTTAGAGGGAGATAAATCTATCAAAGAGGAATAACCGCCAAGTTAAGAATCTAACAAGATTTTTACAAATTTCATAGTAGTTCTAAGAGATAACTCTTTTTAGATTAAAACGTTATTTAAAAAGTGCCAAATTCTATTATAATCATTAACAATTATTATTTCACTAATTTAATTCACAGATGTTAATAACAGAATTAATTGTAATTGTTATTTTGTAAACTTGTATTTGTACACAATCTCAATATAGATCAAAAGAGGTCACCTTCATTAGGTAAGTCTTCCACGAAAATTTACAGTTTTTAATTATTTGTGCTCGGCATCTGCTGAGATAATAAAAGAATGACATAAAGTGCCATATAACACACACCTAATCTCCTTTATGTACACACACAAAATATCACAACTATTTCCAGAGTAAACCATATGTATTCTTCCTTATTTATTGTATTACAAATTTGGTATACATGAGTGCGAGAAAGAAAGAAGAAACTGTGAGTGAATGGAGAGTGAATGATTAAAAATATCACATATTGTCAAAAGACCAATGAAAAATCCCTTATGTAAAGAATAGTGAAAGTATAAATGCTTGTTTTATTTGTTTCAAATGATGGTTTCGACCCTTATAGATAAGGGGAAAAGAAAAAAGGAGAAAAGAAAATCAACTCCTCCCATTCCAAATCACCATTTATGGAATGTTTGCATTAAATACACTTGTTGTGCTATACTACCACCACTACTAAGATTATCACTTTAGTATATAGAACCACACATCTACCATATTATTATTATTATTATTATTATTATTATTATTATTATTATTATTATTATTATTATTATTATTATTATTATTATTATTATTATTACTATTATTATTATCATTATCATTATTACTATCATTACCTTACCCTTATTATCCTTAGTATCCTTAATTTTATAAGTATTAAGGATATCATCTTTATTAATTTACAACTTTATCTCCCATGTCCCCCCCCCCACCCCCCACCCCCTGCTTAAGGTTTGTTGCTTTTGCTACTACCCCCACAAATTGTTTCAAACATGTGTCCTGCCTTTACCATCATTAGAGTCATGAGGGCATTGGTGGAGTGAAACCAATTGGTGGGATGGTAGCGAGGGAAATAAAATGTAAAGACTCCCCCTTTTCCTTGTAGTCAATACTTATCTTATTATCCTTAGTATCATTAATTTTATAAGTATCACTGATATCATCAGTAGTAATTTACAATTTCATCTCCCCTGTGCCCCCTTCCCCCCCCCCTTGCTTATGGTTTGTTGCTTTTGCTAATACCCCCACTGGTTGTTTCAACATTTATCCTGCCTGCACCATCATTAGTGGTCACGAAAGGCATGTGTGGAGTGGAACTAATTGGTGGGAGTGTGGTGAGGGAAACAAAAATGTAAAGATTTCCCCTTTTCCTTGTGCTAAGTATTTACCTTATCATCCTTAGTATCATTAATTTTAGAAGTAATATTGATATCATCATTATTATTTTACAACTTCATCTCCCCTGCGCCCCCTTTGCTTATGGTTTGTTGCCCTTACTGCTACCCCAACTGGTTGTTCAAACATTTGTCCTGCCTGTACCATCATTAAGAGTGGTCATGTCCCTTTCTCCTTGTCACCTCCTTTAAATCATGAGAGTGAGTGTTAAATGAATGAATACAAAACCATAATGGTTACCAAGCCAATGATACTGGAAAATTTGGGTTAATACAAATGCTTGTTTATTTTTTTTCATATAAAAAAGAGAGAGAGCAAAGGGGGAAAAAATGAATGAAACCCTTACTGTTAAGGGGAAAAAAAACAAGGAGGAAAAATAACCAACTCCCTTTACTCCACTTATTATTAAAAACTGCAGTCTGCATTTGTATGTACCTGCTTTGCTATGTTAACACCATTCCAAAGAAAATCATCCTAGCAATGGAATCACAATTTGTTAAAATGTTATCATTTTCATAACTATTATTACCATTGCTGGTTTTTATATTGGCTGTTATTACCCTCAGTATGTCTCTTCTTGTCATTATTATTATTGTCATCATTAGCAAAAAAAAACAAAAACCCTTTTCCCATGTGCCCCCCTCCCCTCGCTCATGTTTGTTTGTCTCTGCTGATACCCACACCAGTTTGGTTCAAATATTTATCCTGCCTTTACCATCATTGCTCAGATATTGGTGATGATGGCATTTGTGGAGTGGAGCAAATTGATGAGAGGATGGCAAGGGAAACAAAAATGTAAAGATTTCCCCTTTTCCTTGTCTAACCCCCATTCACATGTAAATGTGTTCAAGGAATCGAATATGCTAATGGTTAAATTTCTTATGTTGTAAACACAAAATATCACAGATATCTCCAGAGTAAACACAAGTACTCTCCTTTCTGATTTTAAAATTTAGTATACATGAGTGCGAGGAAGAAACAAGAAGATGTGAGTGAATAATGAATGAATGAATACAAAACCACATATGTTTACCAAACCAATGAGATTGTAAAAATTTGTGCTAATACAGATGCTTGTTTACTTTTTACAAACAAAAAAAAAAGAGGAAGGGAAAAAATGAATGTACCCTTACAAATAAAAAATAAAAAAACATAAGCAAGGAGAAAAAGATAACCAACTCCTTTTACTTCTACTATTATTGAAAATTGCATTTTTACAACTATATGTACCTGCTATGCTATGCTATCACCATTCCTAGGAAAATCATTCTAGCAAATGGAACCACAGTTTTGGAAAGTGGGATCATTATCATAACTATTAGTATCATTGCTGTTACTATCAGTACTGTTATCACCCTTAGTAGGTTAATGTTTGTCATCATTATTATTGATGTATTTGGTTTTATTTGCATTATTATTATAGTTACCTTTATGAATATATAACCTCATCTCCCATGTGCCCATGTGGACCCCCCCCCCCCCCCATTTCCTTGCTCATGGTTTGTTTGAAAATTGTTTGTTTGCCTCTGCTGATACAATCACCTTTTGGTTCCAAAAATTACCATGCCCTTACCATCATTACCAGAGAGTGGTGATGAGGCCATTAGAGTAGTGGGTCCAAATGGGTGAGAGTGGGACAATGGAAACATAAATGGAAAGTTGTATCCTTCTCCCTATCTACTCCCCTTCACAAGTAAATATGCCCAATGAATAAAATATGTACACGTCACATACACGCCCACATGCAACGCTCCGTAAACACACCTACACAAATACTAAATACACAGAACGCATGTAACAACACAAACATTATAAATGCAACCACTTCCCTTTCTGCCTTGTAAACCCCGATACACCTCCCATTCCTACCATCTTGATACTGTTTGTTTGTTGATGCTGCTGCCAACCTCTCCGATTGTCTCAAACTTTTTATACTGCCAGTTTCATCATTACCGAGTGGTGGTGATGAAATTGGAGGTTTTAAGAGCCGACAGGAGAGGGGGGCGGCAGGGGAAATAATATCGGTGCACTATCATCATGCTGTTGTTTTCTGTAAGGTTTTACCCTACAACAAATTCAATGTAGAAATGTTTAAAATGTATAAAATATTAGTATTTTTGCGCATATGTCACCTACTCGCCCATATGCAACGCTCTATAAAAACACGAACAATACAATTCGCAACCATTTTAACACTCAATAAAAGTTTAAAAAAAAAAAAACATCTGCTGAGATAATAAAAGAATGACATAAAGTGGTAACGCACTTCTGAAGGTAAAATTTACTTAATTTTTTTTTTTTTTTTGCGGAATATATATCCCTCTGTGGGGGAAAACACATTTCTGTTATACATCTAGAACGAACTTTTTTGGATAATAATTTTTGTGGCAGTGATTTCCATTGTTTTCACCAAGTGTAGATAATAAATATGGGCTAAAGATTTTCTCTGTCACGGATTATTAAAACACATCAGTGATATTAATTTTGCGGCAGTGATTTCGATTGTCTTCACCACGTATAAAAGATTTCCTCTGTCCCGAATTATCGAAGGTGGAAAACCAAATTGTAAAACGTGTCAAAGTCGACACGAGTGAAGGTTTTGATGGAGTAGCGGGATCGGTAGACATGGGATAAAATCTATGTACCGTTTTGAGGACCCTAAAAGATGGTACGCTACGCTGACACCGGAAGCAAAGGCGGCTCATTATGAACAGCTTCACGGGATGAAGCATGAACTGCAGGATCATAAATTAACTATTGTAATCGAAAACAAAGAGAAAGAACACTGTTTTAGATAAAGGTCACAATTTTGTCTCTCTGCGCTCCCGTATGAACAGCCATGCTATCGTGGAAGAAGTTCAACAGACGACTCCGCCTCAAGATTCATCATAACGATAACCCTGTTTACAATCCTACCACACAATCAACGAACATTTTCAAATCTTTAATTAAATCCCGATCTTCACGGACCCCAACTTCGGGAGTCTCCAATGCTCTTGACCTATACATAGTCAACAAACACCATGACATTAAACAACTTTTCTTTCCTAGCCTATATATATATATTGCCAGAAAGTCGGGTTCCGTTAAATCATACCCTCACCAATTCGTTCATGCTGAGTAGGTCAATCAGACAGGGATTTCACTTGTCCCCATTACTATACGTTGTCGCCCTAGAGACACTTCTAGAAAAGATACGACAGGACAACAATATCAGGGGTATGTTCATACCAGGGAATGGCGAGCAAACGCTGCACGCTTATACGGACGATGCCATTTTGTTTCCGACAACTGAAAAATCTGTACGGATCATTTTGGAAACTCTCTGGGTCTTTTTTCGGCAAAGGGAGTGGGGCAAAATTAAACGTCCATAAAGCTACCATAAGGTAGAAGGCGGCATGGGCTGGACTAGATCAGACGTTGTCTCAAATTTTAGAACATGAGCTAAAACACACATCGCTAGAAGATAAAGTGCCAAGATTCGAAGAGACTGTATCCCTCCACTCACTGCGTCAATTTGGTAGCTGTGAGAGAAAAAAAGCCAGCAAGTCCACAGAAGACAAGGCGGTAGAAGCTGCAAGAGGAGGTAAGAGCGCGGAAGAAAGTCGCTCGGAAATGGTATAATGCAGCAGCTGAGAGTGAGAAGGAGGGCTTGCGCCAGGAATGGCAACATCTGAAAGCCAGGCACAATGCCCTCTATCGAGCGGAAAGGTTCTACCGGAGCAGACAGAAGATTCGAGAGGCACGAGAAAAATTCTTCCGGGAACCATATCGGTTTGCTAGGAACTTGTTCGAGCAGCCACGATATGGCAGCTTCAAAGTCTGCAAAGAGGAGCTGGAATAACACCTCATGAAGACGTATTCAGATGTCCAGGGGATGTTACACTATGAGAGGTCGAGGAGCTCGTAACGCCGGATAAACCATATGCGAGTAGAGAAAGCTAATCCACAGGCAAAAATAAGCCGAAACATACATTCAGAGTTGTGGAGTGAAGTCATGGCAGTGGCCTTGGCCATTTCTCGGCCTTTTGGCTAAGATTAAAGTGTCGTATCTGCATTTGATCTTGCCAGAACAGAAGTGTCCTCGACATGACACAATAATATACCAAAACTACATCAAGCAAGCAATGCTATATACCAATAATATATCAAATCTATACCAATAAAACCAAATTAAAATGACAATTTTCAAGCCGTTTGACTCGGGCTCCAAAGGTTGTGGGTTCGATTCCGGGCCGCGTCCTTCGGTTCACGAGTGAAATGTTTTGGAGACTCCTGTAGGTCGTCACTAGAGCTACGGAGTTCGTGCTTTGTGCTACGCTTTCCGCGCTGCGGAAAGAGACCGAGCCATATGGGATAAAACCCGGTGCAATGAAGTCAACTCTGTCGACTTTTAAGTAATTAAATAATGGGAAGGGACATAACAACATAACAGTTCATTTCAAGGGACTTCCGGTCCCCAGCATGGCGGTTAGGCATTGAACCGCTACGGCCTCTGGAGTATTTATCCTTGTGGCTGCGGTTTGCATTTCGCATTTTCCTCATGTTGGACTGTTAGTATATGGTTCCGTCGCCCTGCTATTGAGTGAGTGCGTGGCGCGACTCTGTGAGCTGTGATATTCACGTGGAATGCTTCTACATGTCCGCTTTTGTCTGTACAGTGACCTGCATGTTCGGAACAATGGCTACCGGCTGTTGCTGAATTGATTGATTTGCCTTTTCGGTTCACGAGTGCACTTTTCAGGAGACTCCTGGGAGTCGGTGCTGGAGCTACGGAGTTCGTGCTTAATGCAACGCTTTCGGTGGGTCGCCCTGCGGATAGAGACAGCCATGTGAGAAAACCCGGACCCGTTGCCGTGAAGTTGGAACCTCGAATAACTAATTCAAGGGTCACTACTGAAAGTCCCATAAATATAATGTGTGATTTAAATAATTGTAGTATTTGTCTCATCTTTTATATAATATTTATAAAAATTAGCAACAAATATGCACACGTAAATTAAGGGATAATAATTTTAAGTCAGTTTTAAAAGTTTTGCAAAAGTAATGGGGTTATTCTACACAGGTAAGAATTTTATAAATGATTGTTTCGTTTCTCCTTGATATTACATTATATGTTGTAATCAGTCAACTAGCATCTTAACAAGTATAATGGAATCTTTAAAAATTTTGTCAGCCCTATAAAAGGGTCAACATTTTAAATATTCAGCACCTTGGATTATTTCAGGGCATTCTCTCTCTCTCTCTCTCTCTCTCTCTCTCTCTCTCTCTCTCTCTCTCTCTCTCTCTCTCTCTCTCTCTCTCTCTCTCTCTCTCTCTCTCTCTCTATCTCTCTCTCTCATGCTCTCTCTGGACAACAATCACCTTCAAATTAATATCCCAATTGACTCGGTCACATGATTATTAATCTAAGGCTGGGATAGGTCCTAATTATAACTTCTCTTATTAGGTTGAACGGGGTGGGGGTAATGGAAAATGAGCGATCTCTCTCGCAAACACCATGCAGACCTGTTTTCAATGTACTTTTTAAAACGGGACATTTGTTGCAACGCTTGATGAATGATCCGTTTAGTGATACCATTAAACATCTCTAAATTTGAACATTTTAAGTTTTCATAGTTAAATTTTAAGAAAAACGTGTTCCCTGATACTTTGTTGTTATTTCAAGCTAACAGTTTAATCTATATATGCTCTAGGTGTGAATGGGAGTAGATGAGCACTCTATCATGATTATCAATTATGTATTTCTCCATGCCTTGAATGTAGTATCATATGTGTATGTGAGTGTATTTGTTGTATCGGCAAATATAAAGGAAAACAAGTAATACACCATGCAACTACACATCGCTTTTGATGGAATTTTTTTTTTTTAAAGGTAAGTAATATTTGTAGTAGGTAATTTTTTTCTTCTGTGTATTGTTGGGAAAGTATTTGCCAGAATTGTTCTGCGCAGACTTCAAGTCCTGGAAGATTCTACCCCGAATCACAGTGCGGTTTCCGACAGACCCGGTCTACCATTGATATGATATTCTCATTGCGACAAATGCAAGAAAAATGCTGGGAACAAAATCAACCACTGTTTATTGCCTTCATCGACCTCACAGCGGCATTTGGTTTGGTCAGTCGTGAGGGTCTGTTCAAAGCACTAAAGAAGATTGGCTGCCGACCAACTCTTCTGTCCATTGTGGAATCGTCCCACACATGAAGGGTATAATCAAATTTGATGGTGCAACTTCAGAAGAGTTTGAAATCAAGAGTGAAGTTAAGCACGGTTGTCTGCTAACCCCCACCCTCTTTGAGATATACTTTTCACTTTTACTGAAATATGCCTTTCGTGATCAGGATGGTAGTATATACATTCACTCACGCTCAGATGGCGGCCTCTATAATGCTCAGAGATTGCAGGCCAAGAACTATCAGAAATGGAATAAAGACAAAGCAGAAAATGATTGCAGATAAAGCACACACGGAGAGTGAGAGACGTAAGATGGTGCATGATGGTGGAAATGACCATGTTTTCACATGCATCCATTGTGGACAAACATTTGCAGCACGAATTGGCCTTGTCAGCCACACTCGCCACCGCCATGGGTCGTAGTTATTAAGCTTTTTTCGAAGCACAATGTACCAAACTATCCTCTGTCAAGACGGAAAGGTGCCAATGACGTAATTTTTTTTTTTTTTTTTGGGGGGGGGGGGGGGGGGGGCATATCCCTTACAGGACGTTGCAGTCAACTTCAGTATTTTTCAGCTGATGTTGATGTACTAGGCAAGGTTACGCTCAGAAGTTTGCCATTACTTTCTGAGCGACCCGCTCACATACCCAGTAAGTTACCGACGCGGAGAGAACAGCTACCGTTTCTCACGCACGTCACGTTACCTCACGAGAGTATACGAAATTACGCAGAAAGTCGTGTAACCTCTAGACCAGGGAGGCAGGATAGATAAATCCAGTCAAGGAGGAATAACCGCCAAGTTAAGAATCCAAAAAGATTTTTATGAAGCTATTAGTAGTTTTAATAGATAATTCTTTTAAATTAAAATTTTTATAGAAAAGAATAAGTTTCTATTACAATTAATATATCAGTGTTACTTGCAAATTTTAGTCACAGATTATAATAATAGTAATGTGCATAATTGTTATTTTGTAAACTTAGAAGTGTACAAAATTGCTGCGTAGATCAGTGGAGGTCGCCTTTATTAGGTAAGTAGGTCACGAAAAATTACGATTTCCTTTATTTGTGCTCGGCGTGTGCTGGGTTAATAATGTCAATGTGACCTTGGATTTCTCGGCCTTTTGGCTCAGATCATAGTTTACCATTGTCGCAAAACGGAAGTAAGCCTCAGACAGGACAACGCATTCCCCACTTTTGTCCAACTCATGTTCATGCGGCTATGCGACATTTTAAGGCGGGGGGGGTGGAGTTCTCAAACTAAACTGAATTAGGGCCGTTTTCTAGGTTCACGAGCGGGTATTAATGTGGGGATGTCATGAACTTCACTGGTCCCGAGAAACGTAACTCAACTCTTTGAATGTGTGTTTATTGTGTGCTTTGGAAGAAAATCGCACATTCTGATAAACCTCGGGAATCGTGAGTTGCCATCACTTCGTGGGGCGATTGTCGATGTTCGGCGGGTTCCGTGATTGTATGATACTCTCGGACCCGACCCAAAATGGTCATTCGATAGCCTGTCATTGCGACGAGGTGCCACTTCTGCTCCCAGCTGTATTCTTATGCATCTTCTGGGAAGCCAGAGATTGATCTACAGCAGAGGTCTTGGTGAAGCTATCCTATCAATGTCTGTTACCATGAATGGTTTCTAAGTTTAAAGTTAACACATTTACAATTGGCGTCGCTTAACTGAGTTTTGTTTTTCAGTTGTGGGTCAATTATCGACCAGGCAGGCGAGTTGTGCCGTAAACCTGGGCTCTGACCTAGATTAAGTGGAGGCCTGTGTCCAGTGGCCCAGACAAACTAAACCTCGCTGGCCAGCACTGTGGTTAGTTTGGTGATTCCGGGTTATGAATGAATACGATGCCGGATCGCAATGATGATGTATATCTCAGGGAAATACTGTTCTAATAGAGAATGTTCCCGTGAACAGAGCTATAATTTGATTACCCTAATGGATGGTTGCCTGCTTCCTGGCCTAGAGGTTAGCGACATTTCTCCGTAATCTCGTAAGTAACGTGACGACGGTGAGAATCAGCAGTGGTTCGAATCGCGTCGGTAACTTATGGGTATGTGAGATGGCCGCTCAGAAAGCAATGGCAACCTACTGAGCGTAATCTTGCCAAGAAATCAACAATCAGCTGAAAGATGCTGATGTTGACAGCAAAAAAAAAAAAAATGGATCAACATCACGGTACACGGGTGTAACCCATAAGTGCTCCGTTCTCCTCCTAACTCAAAACTGAGTCTCGAGAAACTCAGCTCAGTGTACGAACTCCGTAGCACCGGTGAGGATCCTGAAATACTTTGGGTAGATTTTTAACTCGAAATTTTGCCCGGGCAGCGCCGTTAGGCTACTCTTTTTCGATTTCCAACTGCTAAGGGATGTTTTACGTGCGCAACAATACACACGGGCGTCCGATCTCACTACCCAGAGACCAGGGGAAATTTTACTACTAGAAGTCTACGAGAAATAAATCCCGGTCCTCAACGGGGCTTGAGGCCCGGGACCCCCAGCACTCGAGGCGGACACCATACCTCGAGACCAGGCAGCCCCCCCCCCCCCCTACCCTAATGGATGGGTTTGACATTAGTACTTTTCAATCATCATCATGTGGCGGTTTGCAACAAGTACTTTTCAGTCAACTTCATGTGACGCGAGAGAACCACAAAGTGCGTTTCTTGTCAAGGTGAAAACCCAATTTGTAGGAGGGCTATAAGCTGTGAAGTGATTGACGCTTATGCCTGTTGGTATTTAACTGGATATGGCAAAGGGGAAAAGATATCTTCACAGCTACTAGGGTTATCTAACCTTGGGCTTTTATCAGCGGTGGGGAGACATCCACAAATGCAACCCTTGTTTACTTCATCAGTGTTATGTGACGCAACACTTCCTTTGATAACAAAGCAACATTGTGTCAGGCTGGTCTAACTTTCTATTGTCTTTATACTTTCATCGGAACAAGATTATTCTGGGTGGTTGACTCTACACAATTCCTAGGCGGACAAAGGAATTTATTTATGTGGTTATTGTTCACACACACGCGCGCATACACACACACACACACACACACACACACGCATGCAAACACACACATACACCCACACACACACACACACACACACACACACACACACACACACACACACACACACACACACACCAGACTATCCACGTATACCAGACAGACAAGTGGAAAGCGACAAACACATGAACACAAAACTCGTCTGTTGTTTGTCTGTCTTTAATTCAGTATTTCAGGGTAAGTTTACCAGTGCAGCCTGACAGAAAAGAGTGTTACCTGAGGTATCATGATATGCTTATCTACTATTTCTGACGAGACAGGTTGTGACTAAAAAAAGACGATCCATGCCATAACACTTGATGATCTCCATAGGATGTATGGATTTCTGCCATCCTCATGAAGGGAACCTGTCACCATATCTACTATCTACTAGGTATGAGACTCTGGCGGAAAGCCCATTGACTTAAGTTAGGATTACTAAGAGTCTTAACCTATCCTGTCTGTGAGATATGTCTGGGAAGTCAGACGTACATTAGTGTTCGGAGCTCGAGAGACTGACAACAAGAGAGGGTGGGTCAGGAAGTAACAAAAAAAAAAAAAAAAAGAAAGTAGTGTCCTTAGTACTGGCAATTTCCCAGACAGGAGCGCCTCGAGTTCTGATTTTGCATCTGTCAATAGCACCACAGGTTGTGTACCATTGCTGGTATTTAGTAATTTCTCTGTTGCTATCTTGATTGCCTCAATTTCAGCATCATAGTTATGGCAGTACTTTGCAGTTGGTACTCTGGCCGTGTCCCTAGTATTATTTGGGTAGTGATACCATTAAACTTGCTAAAACACAACTAAGTGTGAATGAGAATACTTGGAGTATGAAAGAATTTTGATTAAAACATTTTAATATGCATGACAGCAAATCATAACCCAATCTTCATCATCAACAAGTAATGTGTAGGTAATTACACCACGTCATAATGTAATATTATCATGTTTATATGGGTATATTTGTTGAATACGCAAATCTAAGAAAACACACAATGCACCTTGTAAATACGAACTGTTTTGTACAAAATAAAAGTTTATTTAAAAAATTAAAAAAAAACATTAAATCGGAACATTTCTAGTTTTCATGGTTACATTTTCAAACCGAAGTGATTATACATAGCGCGCTACGAATAACGCCTCCCTTAGGTACGTGTTATTCGCAGTCGCGGATGGTCACGTGACGTTTACTACTGTCGAAAATGTTCGAAAATCGCGATACAAAAAGGAGCGTTCTTTTCAAGTTTCGGGTGAGGGTTAGGAACTGTGCGCGCTCGCGCGCACACACACACACACACACACACACACACACACACACACACACACACACACACACACACACACACACACTCATTCACACTCACTCATTCACACTCACTCACTCCCTCACACACACACACACACACACTCACTCACTCATTCACTCACATACTCATTCACATACTCACTCACTCACTCACACACACACGCACGCACGCGCACACACACACACACACGCGCGCACACACACATACACACATAAGCTGATTTGCATTTTCAATGGGAGCCACACTTAAATCTCGCAGCTGCGAATAACGCTCACTATTATTCGCAGCGCACTACGAATAACGCGTCCCTTTTCAAAATCATCTGCCCATGATCATATAATCCCGTGTTGTCATTTCAAAGTAACAGTACAGTCTATATATGCCCTCAGTGTGAATGAGAATACTTGGAGTATGAAGGAATTTCTGTTGACAGATTTTAGTATGCATGAGAGTAGATGATCACTCCAGCATCATCATCATTAAGTATTGCACTATGCCATGAATGGAACATTATCACATTTGCATATAAATGTATTTGTTGTATTCGCAAATGTAAATGAAATCACGCAATGCACTTTGCAAATATTGACCGTTCTGTATAGGATAAAAGGTTATTTCAAAAAAGGAAAATCAATACTTTGATATAGGTGTAGTTAAGTAACCTATTTGTCAGTGTTTACTCGGTCTGTGCCGAGCGCAAATAAATATTTCCAACCTTTAAAGGGAAATTCCAACATTTTCCAACCTTTAAGGGGAACCAACCAACGGTGCATTATATTAATTTTGCTATGTTTACCATAACTGCTTGTTCTTCTTATGCTGACTAAAATTATTCATATTTGCAATAAATATTATTATAAAAAAGAATAAAAGAAAGACTAGCATATTTAGTCAAAGTACCTGAAAGAACGTCTTTTTGTTAATAAATATTAGTAATAAATTATTAATATAAATAACATTTTGATCATATTTTTTAATATATATTCAAAAACTTTGTACATAGAGTTTTTGCCCTTAAAATTATTATGTCCCTTGACAAAGTAAAATTTCTGAAAATGCTTTTCGCTCTCATACATATTACGTTGGCCAACGAGTTATGATTGCCATGAAACAAGAGCTGCTGTTTAATAATGTTTATTGTAAAAATAAAACTTTGTAGAAGGAAAACTTCTACTGCAAACTCACTAAGTGAGAATAAAAAATAAAGACAATGTAAACACAGAAACTGCACGCAGTCGAGCAACATGTGAGCGGACATGTTGCTCGATTCCTTGCCTAGTATATGAAGTGAATAAATGAATTACTGGCCGAAATACTGAAAACACATAGTCACTGATATTGTTCGAATCTTGAGCATATTATACCCACTGTAATTTCAGATTCAAAATGAAGTCTTTCTGTTTGCATACAACCTGCTGGAACCGCCTAATTGAAAATATATCTATGCAATCGATTATTGTTTATCGAATACAGTATACGACACTTGTTTGTTAAATCTACGAAGGCTAACAAGTAAATGTTCCAGGATGGCCGATTTCGAAGTTTTATGGCCTGTCGACTGCACAAGGATTCTTAAAGATTGATTACATCTCTTTTCCACCCGCATTGGTAATATGTTCGTTTACTTGATTTGCTAATTGTCGTTCCTTTATACCTGTGTAAGTTGCTTGGCACTCACATTGGAACTGATAAATACAGTTACATTATGATGTACGGAG
The DNA here is from genome assembly GCA_014155875.1 of Cepaea nemoralis. NCBI lineage: Eukaryota > Metazoa > Mollusca > Gastropoda > Stylommatophora > Helicidae > Cepaea > Cepaea nemoralis. The sequence goes on along the minus strand of JACEFZ010006883.1, from coordinate 10,448 downwards.
ACAATAGTTCCTCCTTTACACACGGAGTAGGGGCCTAGGCATCGGGGTAGTTTTATGTCTGATCTGGTTCAGCAGCAGAGAATGTGCGGCTTACTGCTGTTAGTCGGTCTTGTATATTACAAGTCTCATCGAAAGGTTAGCTGAAGAAACAATAGAAGTTTCTGAACCGAAGATTCTGTGTGACTAGTTTTTGGTGGCTGGCAGTTTGATGAAGCAGGATGGGGTTCCTGTGTTTGTGATTGCACAATGCTAGTGATGTGTATAGTCACTACGGTCCTCCAACTGTTATGCGTCCATGTTTTAATTTGGCCCAGCATGTATGAAGTAGAGAAAATTATCAGTAAGCGATAACCTTATCAAGGGAGGTACGTTTAGAATTTTCTAAGAGCAATAATTCAGATTCAAAATACTGCAATAGTGTATGACAATTTTAATGTAGTAATTTCACAAACCTTTATTTACCTTTACATTTTAAAAGTTGATTTCTATTAATATATATGGTACAGTAGATTCTAACTAAGAATACATTCTTTGTGATTCATTGTGTGAGACCCTCCCACCCCCCCCCCCCCCCGCTCTCTTGCTCAACTCTGTTTTCTCTTTCCCTGTCACACACAAGCGCACACATTCTCTCTCTCTCTCTCTCTCTCTCTCTCTCTCTCTCTCTCTCTCTCTCTCTCTCTCTCTCTCTCTCTCTCGATATATATATATATATATATATATATATATATATATATATATATTATATATATATATATATATATATATATATATTACTACTACCATTATTATTAATTTTCATATTATTATATTTGAATGTGCAACATGAAATATATTGTGCATGTGTGTCTGTGTTTTAGACAAAACAGATCAGCAATAGATCATATATTTATCTTACGAAAATAGCCGAGAAAAATTGGGAATATAAAAGAGATCTCCATAACATTTTTGTAGATTTTAAAAAGGCTTATGATAGTGCCCATAGGAATAGTCTATGGAATGCTATGCAGGAATTTGGAATACCAAGGAATACCAAGGCATGATCATGTTCTTCTTCTTTATGTCACTAACTGCCATATACTGGCGACATAGTACCTTGTGATGTTTGACAGAGGGGAGGAATTAAAGCCGCCTGGCTTATACAGTCGCCGCCAACTGTGCAGGCTAAAGTTGTCTTTTTGCACTTACAGAAAGAAAGAAAAAAAAAACAAAAAAACTCCACACCATACATGGGATACGAACCCGGGTCTTCCGAAGTAGAATCCGTCATTCTAGCCACTCTTCCTCCACCTCTTCTTCCTTTCTCTTGAATTTCGTCTATAATTGCGAAGTTGTCTTTTGGATGAATTTCACTCCAAAAAAAAAAAAAAAAGTTGCTCACGTAGCTCGGTCTCTTTCCGCAGCTTGGAAAGCGTCGCACGAAGCACGAACTCCGTAGCTCTAGCGACGACCCACAGGAGTCTCCGAAAATTTTCACATCTGAACCGAAGGACGCGGCCCGGAATCGAACGCACAACTTTCGTAGCCCGAGTCAAACGGCTTGACCATCTTCGCCACGGAGGGTCTCTCCATGAATTTCATTGTCTTTCTTATGGCAGAGGGGAGGAATTAAGGCCGCCTGGCTTATGTCGGTCGCCGCGAACTGTGCAGGCTAAAGATTTCCTTTTGCCCTCACAGAAAAAAAAACAAAACACCTCCATACCTTACCGAGGATCCGAACCCGGGTCTCCTGAAGTAGAATCCGTCATTCTAGCCACTCGGCAAGTCGCTCTACTTCTTCTTCCTCCATCTTTTCTTCCGTTCGCTTGAATTTCTTCTATAACTCGAAGTTGTCTCTAGTATGAATTTCACTGTCTTTCTTAGTTCACTTAGTGGTCCATAGAATGTATCTTGGTGTATCCGTTGATTGATACCGTTAAACGTGTTTAGATCCGAATATTTCTTGCTTTCTTGGTTACATTTTAGAAAAAATGTTTTCATGATCATTTTATTCCTTATTTCAAGTTATTTTTTTTTTTTTGACAATGTTTTTGTATCTTTTACTTCTTCTTCTTCAGCTTTCCGACCATTATGAGGTTCTTTGCTGCAAATACAATCCGTCTCCATTCGTCTCTCTGGTGGACCTTCTCTTGCCAGTCGTTGATTCCAAGTGCTTGTAGGTCTGTACATGTATTATCTCTCCACCGTCTTCTTGGTAAAACTAAATCATAGTTTTTACAAATGCTCTTGAAAAATTGTACAAAATATAATGAAAAATACGTCTGCCAAGTTTTATTGTAATGTGAGACATAGTTTTTGAAAAAATTGAAACAACACATATGGCAAAATGAGAAAACGGAACGGAGAAAAACAAATTATTTTCATGCTTTTTTAATACTAAAAAAGTTATCTTAGGGTCAAATTCAGACTTTTCTGTAATGTTTAAGTTCTGGTAGGCTTTTCGGTGCTCACGAGCATTTGCCAGTTATTGACTGCGTGATTTCTTACGTTGAGCAGATTAATTTAATGTTAAACTTCTTGGGAAAAGGTATTATTCAATTCGCGTGTCGATCGGTTGCCAAGCGAAAACACAACAAAACGGCCATCTTGGAAACCCACGTGATCAGTTTCCACCAACGGAGATTTCCGCATTAGGCGAGGTGTTCCATATATGGGAGTTTCCGGAAGATTATTGATTCGAAAGAAACCGTCGTACACAGAAAAGCTCTCAATTAAACGAACCCGAAGTTTAACGAACAATTAAGGGAGTTCGTGACCTTTACAATGATGGATGAAACACGTGTTACATTGATCCACGACTCTGGTGATCGAGTGAGATGGCAGAACATGATCGCCCACGTTTACCGGCATGGCACATGATGGATGGATGGATGAAACACGTGGATCAAGCGTCGGCGAGATATCTTTGTAATGGTTTCAAAAAACGTCAATTTCGTTACAATTTTCAATAAGTAGACAATTCTACACCTAGGGTGGGTTCAGTAAAATATGAATATTGCATTAAAATAAGTTTTTAAAGAAAAACAAGTGCAGAATCTCAGGGGCGTCACTAGGGGGGTGCGGGGGGTGCGGGCCGCACCGGGTGACACCATCAAGGGGTGACACCAAGATAAAAAAATTGCAAATATGACAAAGCAGACATAGCAAAATAACAAAAATTTAACTTTGTCGGAGTTTGTCGAAGTTCTTTATTTATGTTTTGCCTGAAGTATTGAAGTTATATTGTTCAATTTGTTTTCTTTCTTATGTCCTTATTAACTTTTTGACTTATTTTACAAACATTACTATATGCGATTATATATAGTACAGGAACACTCGGAAGAAGACCATGGTGAAAGTCTAGAGGGGTGACACCAAGAGTTTACCGCACTGGGTGACACCAACCCCAGTGACGCCACTGCTGAATCTGATAGAAGACATGCTAAGGTGTTTAAAAATGAACTATTCCAAACATAGCCAAACTGACCAAAAATCAATTTTTTTTTAAGGTTAGCATTACTCTTTCACTACCAAACAAAAACTGGGCTGTGACCAAACAGAAATTTATGGCAGAAAATTGGAACTAGGGGTGTGTTACAATAATGCTTTTAAAATGGTTAAGATGGTAGCAGATCTATTGTATTACATATCAAATTAAAGAGGATTGCACAAGGAACATGACAGTGTTAATAATTAATTGATAGGTTACAAATATTATGACAATAATGAGAGGTTTAATAATAACAACTGAAATTAAAGAGGTAAAAATTATTTTAAAAACTGCACTTGTAAGGTGTTTTCTACACTCCTATACTGCTAATCATGTTTAATTTACTGAATAATCAAACAAACACCACTTGTATTCAAGAATATAAACAGTATTGCTCATTAAAGTAACCCAAAAAGAAGTTCTGGTGCATATTCTGAACCATGTATTTTTCACAAAAAATGACAAAAAATAATGGCTGAAATCTTGAGGGTGGGGTCTGTCACAGTAAAGTTATGAAAATGGTTAAAATTGTAGCAGAAATGTTGTATTATATATCAAAATAAAGGGGATTGCACAAGGAATATGTTGGTAGGAGAATTGTTGCTTTAGGTTGTAAATAAAATAAAAATAATAATATAATTTGTAAAATAATTGGACAAAAGTAGGTAAAAATAATGTAAACATTGCACTTAGAATGTGTTTTCTATACTCCTATACTGCTAATAATGTTTAATTTACTGAATAATCAAACAAACACCACTTGTCTTCAAGAATATAAACAGTATTGATCATTTAAATCATCCAAAAGGAAGTTTTGGTGCATATTCTGAACCATGTCTTTTTCACAAAAATGAAAAAAACTAATGGCCGAAATCTGGAAGTTGGTGTATGTCGCAATAATGTTATGAAAATGGTTAAAATTGTAGCAGAAATGTTGTATTATATATCAAAATAAAGGGGATTGCACAAGGAATATGTTGGTAGGAGAATGTTTGCTGTATGTTGTAAATAAAATAAAAATAATAATATAACTTCTAAAATAATTTGTTAAAAAGAGGTAAAAATAATGTAAACATTGTACTTACCAAGGGGGCGTTGTTATCCAATATCCTGATCACTGCTAATCCTGTTGAATTTACTGCACAAACAACACTTTTCTAAACTATAAATACAATTGCTCCGAATCAATCATCCGAAAAGAAGTTTTGCCGCAGATTCTGAATCATGTATTTTTCTTTTTTCAGACAAAAATTAGGAAAACACTTGGCAGATTTACATTTAATTGTCATGTCTGTTTGTTTTTATTTACTATATGTGGCAGTCTATTTGTGATAGGCTGCAAAGCAAACTTTGGCGCACAAGTCTGGTCTATTAGTGCAGCCGGAGCAAACAAAAGATGATATGTGTCGTTTAGTTCGAGTGCTGCAAAAAAACACAGTCTCTATTGACACCGACAAATTCTATTAAATGCTTGGCTCATGTAAATCTTTCGGCATAATTTCCTGCAACAGACTGAAATTTTTCGACAGGCAGAGTGTCAAACTTTCAGGAATACTCTGAGCTACTTCGCGATGAGCACTTTCCTTTACTTGAAATCCTTCTATGACAATTTTTATCCTCCTTTTTCTGTTTGCCATATGGAATGTAGGATGTGAGCATTGATCTGTGCAATTTCAAAGATCTAGTAGTAGATCTTCTTCCACCACTTAATGGTTTTCCTATCATGGATATTATAATATCCAACCATTTGGTCCATTCTGTCGCAGCCATTCATCGCCGTGTTATTTTCATGGAGACCATCTTCGGCTTGCTTTGCAGTTTTCGCAATCCGCTCTCAACAGTTCTAACTACAGACTTGGTAGAGACAACAATGCATGGTTTTTTTAGCTTTATTTAGCCCTTCCACCAAATAATCATTTCATCAATGGACACATTTTCAAATGGGTAAAATGCTTCCTGGATATTCTTCATAATCATGTCAACAAGAGGATCAATTTTTTTTTTCAATTTTTTTTTGGGTACCCTCAGGTTCACATACATGAAACATGGTGTGATAAATATATTCTAATTTTCTAATTGATTACTGGGAAACGTAGTGGCAGTGGCATACCAAGGAGTATATAAATGTGCACTTGTACACCAGTAGTCTTTGATACATGGTCTTGGATCAAGTCCCATAGCAATAATGACAGACGTAAACTTCAGCCATTCGTGCTTCGTTGTCAGACACTCAGCTGTTGACGAACATTCACTGGTTTTTCTTTATCACCACGTGCTAAAACTTTAGACACAACTAAAAATTCTTTCTAAATATTCACTGATAAGGGAATCACTGTTGTTTAAAACAGTTATAAACAATAATCTAGCTTGATTTCAAGTCATACTACGTGGACGCAAACTGGTGGGCGTTTCCATTGTGAAAAAACAAATTAACACTACCTTAAAACTGAAAATTCACAAGAATCCAATATTAGAAAACGTTTGACCACACCAAGATGGCGTAGAAATCTTTTCGCTGTACGACTTTTTAGTTTACTGTAACTTAAAATTCCGAAACGGAGCAGAAATATATAAAATAAACCACTGATCATTTTGTGGCACTAAAAGGGCGGACTGCCATCACCGGAAAACCATCGTGTCCCAAGATGGGCTCACGGTAGCGAAAGAGTTTTAAGTGCCGTGTTATGTCTAGCTTTTTATTTCATACACACTGAGAAAATGTGTATATTATTGATCTTCCACTATCATCGAGTACAGGTTAAACAGACAGACAAATAGATAGACAGGGGTGATAAAAGCCATTCAATATGAACAGAAGAAAGTAACAAGAAAAGTACACAAATAAATAGTAAACAAATGAACATCATCCGGACAATACAAAGCTGTTATTGTTATTCAGTATATCTGACCCTGCTGAAGTTATGAATGTGTGGTCTTTTGTGCTGTCTCCGAAGTCAGCGTCATATTTTTAAAACATGTAGCTATTGAGCTGACGATAATTATATCCGTTTGACTAATACTATCTAGAAATTTGGACATATTTCTCTTTGCCAGCATTTTCCAACCTTTCATGACATTTATTTTAGTAACAGTTCAATCTATATATTCTCTAGGTATGGATGAGAATACTTGGTGTACGAAAGAATTTCTACTGAAATATTTTAGTATGCATCAGAGCAGATGATGAAATCATAATCATCATTATAATCATCAAGCAATATGAAGGTATTACACCATGCCATACATGTCATATTACCATGTGTGTATATGGGTGTATCTGTTGTATACACATATGTAATGGTAAACACACTATGTACCTTGGAAAATACAGACTGTTTTGAATGGAATAAAAGCTTTTTAAAAGGGAAGTAATATTTTGATATATGTATTATTTAAAGGGAAATAAATAATCTCCAAGAGGAATAACCGCCAAGTTAAGAATTTAAAAATATTTTAGCCGATTAACATGTAGTTATGAAACATAATTTATTATAATTCTAAGGTTTATGAAAGAATAAATACATATTAAGCAAAATGTATTTTTTTTCTTCGTAAATTGTGAACACGGGTAATAAAATTAGTAAATATACAAAATAAGTTTATTTTGTAAACATATAGTAATACGAAATAAATCTCAACATAACTTTTTGAAAGTTTATATTCAAGTGTTAAAACAGTTCCGCCTCAAGAAGGCAGAATAAACTTTATTTGTGCTCGGCAAAGGTCGGGTTAACATTGTCAATAATCATGTTCTTCTTATTTCTGTCGCTTACTTTCATTCACTGCCGACATAGTACATTGCGATGTTTGACAGAGGGGAGGAATTAAAGCCTCCTAGCTTATGCAGTCGCCGCGAACTGTGCAAGCTAGTGTTTTCTTTTTGCTTCGACAGAAAAAATAACTGCATACCTTACCGAGGATTCGAACCCGTGTCTACCGAAGTAGAATCTGTCATTCTAGCCACTCGGCCAGCCGCTCCTCTTCTTCTTCTTCCTCATCTTCTTTCGTTCGCTTGAATTTCGTCTATAACTGCGAAGTTGTCTCTTTTATAAATTTAACTTTCTTTCTTAGTTCACTTTCTTCATCAGTTGCACACTACAGACAAAAGTTCATTGATATATTATGAAGTGGCACAATGCATTTTTCCCGCCAAAATCAACAAAACACATTGTCAAATCTTTCAATGTAAACACACACAGAATATTGTAACTTGAAGCAGTTGGAAACAAAACATGATCTAAACGGCTTTGTTGTATCGTCTACATGCTTTCCCTCATTATCATTGTTTACCATGCCGATAAGTATGAGCTATCTAGACACGTCATCTCTCACGTTCCCCGGGGTCATAGTCACGCCTTGAACCATCTGCCTCAGAATCAGCACACCGGATTTTTAAGAACGAGCGCTCTTTCCATTCGGCCATGCTGGCCTCCTTTTTGGCTAAGATCAGGGTGTAGTCATTTGCACTTTGATCTAGTCTTGGTCACTAGCAGAGACGGTCATCCGAATGACTCACCGGGACTTGGAAGTTCATGGCATGGCTTTGACCCTTGGGGAACCTTGAGCTTTACAAAACTACGTTTAATAAACTGGGAAACATGTTGCAATGTTTCGTGTATTCTTCTTCTTCTTCTTCTTCTTCTTCTTCTTCTTCTTCTTCTTCTTCTTTCGTTCGCTTGAAATATGTCTATAACTGCAATGCTGTCTCTTGTATGAATTGAACTGTCTTTTTCAGTGCACACAGAGGTCCATAGAGTTTATCTTCCACTGTCGTCTCTCTAGGCCAGAAGGTTTGCCTAGATATGTTATATTTTGGGCAGTCTTGGAGTATGTGCTCTGCTGTCTGCGACGCCAATCCACATGTACACATGGCTGTTTCACCAATCTTGAATTTTGTATAAATGTGGTTGCATAATCTATTTTGTCCTGTGAGGCGCAGAATAATGACTTGTTCTGGTCTATCCATAACGTGGTAGTCATCTTGAGCAGGTTTTGGTGGCTTTCTGACTGATTTGATCATTCTTTTCTTTTGGTGGTATGTAACGGGAACATCAGGCTGTTCTTCTTTGGCTCCTTCCTTAGCCAATTGATCAGCTCTGTCGTTTCCGGGTACTCCACAGAGGGATGGTATCCACTGTATGGTGACCTTATGCTGACTGCTAAGGTCAGAAAGTAGTGTCCTTAGTACTGGCATTTTCCCAGACAGGAGCGCCTCGAGTACTGATTTTGCATCTGTCAATAGCACCACAGGTTGTGTACCATTGCTGGTATTTAGTAATTTCTCTGTTGCTATCTTGATTGCCTCAATTTCAGCATCGTAGTTATGGCAGTACTTTCCTGTCGGTACTCTAGCTGTGTCCCTGGTATTATTTGGGTATTCTATGTACACTCCTGCTCCTCCATTTCGAACAGCATTTTGTGCTGACCCATCTGTGTAGACTCTGATCCAGGGGTCCTGTAAGTATTCTTCATGAAGGAAGCTGAGAGTTCTGCGCTGCACACTGTTCTGTTCTTCCTTGTCAAATATTCCTCTCGCTTTTGTCTGGATTTGTAATGATAGTCTATGCTCATCTTTCCATGGAGTTCGCTCTGGAATAGTTGTTAGGGGATACCAACTGTGGGCAGATCGGTGATTTCTCTGCAGAGTCGTTTGTCCTGGTGGATAAAACTACTTCTTTTCAACCGCCCCATAGCTAGGTTTTCAAATCTGTTCTTCATAGGGTGGCCTGGCAAGCTGCGGAAGTTTTCTGCTTGTATTAGCGTTTTCTAACCAGTATGCTGGTGCGATTCTTGTACATTGCCCAGTCTGCTTTCTTGTTGTTCCACCTCGAGAGGGTGCTGCTTTCATTTACAAGCTTATTTTCTACAGTTAGAAAGACTGGTCGATGGTCGCTGCCACCAAGTTGTTTCCGAACAATTCGTGTAATGTTCCACTCCAGGTCTGGTGAATGAAAAGCCAGCTCAGGTGTAGTTGTAGAGTGCCATGATCTCGAGTAGAAAATATGTGGGTCGGACGGCTTGTTAACCAAGATGAATCTATTCTCATCCTGCCAGTCTTCAAGTCTCTCTCCTCTCTGGTCCATGTGATCATAGCCCCAACTCTGCGAGTGGCTGTTGAAATCGCCACACACAATCATTTTTTCTGTTAATGGTAGTGTGTCCAGTGCCTGTGGGCGGTCACTTGGACAGTAGTAATTGATCAGATGTAGGTCTGTATAGCCTGTCTTAAGTTTAAGTGTTTGATACTCAGCCCCTTCCATATAGACTTCGATTTGGGAAGCAGTGATGTTATTTTTTACAAGGGTAAGTATCCCACCTTTTCGCCTGTCCTTTCGGTCAGATCGGTAACACTGGTAGCCTCTGATTTTGAAGGCTATATTTTCGTTGAGGTGAGTTTCTTGCAAGCAACATACGCTTACTTTTTCTTGGTCCAGGATGTTTTCTAATTCTACTTTTTTTGTTGCTGACTCCCTCCGCATTCCAGTGCATTATTTTAAGTCTTTGTTTAGTATGGCCAGCTATTCTATTCTTATGTCCCCTGACTCCACAGGACATCTGAGAAGGACCTCCAGTAGTTGGGGTTGGACCCTTTCGAGACATAGGGCCCGGCACTGCACCTGCCTGGGGGTCCAAAGCAAGGCGAGCACCATAACTTTTAGCAGTAGTCGACATATTCCATTTTGCGTAATTGCGTGGCATCCTGATTTCTGTGGTGCGCCTCCTCGCTGGTTACCTCCGTCTTCAGCACCTTTCCTTTGCTAGAGCAGACTGTGGTCTCACTCGAATTTAGATGTGTACGCGCGCACACACCTGTCTGCACATGCATGTATGTGTATACACATCTAGAGCACACTGGTTATTTTCCGGCGCCAGATACTCGCTGTCGCCCCTTCTCCTGTTAGTTTAAACAGTTCCGCCACGTGAAGGCCAGGAGTTGGACTTTTGCTGCATAGGTTATGTATTCACGAGCCATTGGGTA